>UNPR01000057.1:0-221533 GCA_900536425.1 Hymenoscyphus linearis | reverse complement strand
CACTGGGCAGCTCCACGCTAGCCTCGATTAGGCAACTCCATCCTGCTCCATCCCTTAATTGCATTCACTAAGCGAAGTAAACAAACTCTACACCAACCCATATTCACCCACATATGAGCCCTCACACAGTTCCGGCCAATTGTAGAAGTTATACTTAAAGGTGGCGAATAGTTGTTGACCTCTGTCGCTGCCGGTCTTGTACCGAGCGATAGCATCGTCTACTGCCTCTTGTAAGAGGGCTTGAAGGGCGAGGACTTCAAGGGCTTATTCGACTAGCGGTGATAGAATATTAGCTGCTATAGACATGACTAAGTGTCGAATGAGGGCTCTTATAGGCTTAGCAAAGAGGTCGAGGTTTATTGTCGTCTAAGTAAGCGAGGCTTAGCTAAGAGTTGTCGTTTGAGCAAGCGAGGCTCCGAGTTTAACTTTGTGACGTAGCTGAACGAGAAGAGAAGCAAGATATCCGGGGATGCTAGACCTACCTAGGATATCGAGTAAAAGAAGAAGTTGTCACGTAAAGTAAGAGGACTCTATAACAAAGTATTAAGAGCTCGCTAGGCTAGAATTGTAAATAAATAAATAAAACGTCTCTAATCTATACGTATAATACTAATCAGTGTTAGTTTAACTACAAGTTAATAGGACAAATATAATAATAATCTAATATTATATTCGTTTTTTTTTAGTTCTAACCAAGTACAAGCTACTAGTCCTTAATATATCCAGAAGCCACGTTACGTAGCTTCGCTTATACTCGGTCGTAAGTACGTATATATATCGTAATACGTTAGCTTATTACGATACTATACAAATCAATCTAACCTTACTAACATCTACTCCATCAATTCACCCTCCTATCGCGACTACCTAGCCATCGCATCATTCACCCTAGTCAATTGACACGAACTACAGGTCGCGTCGTAATCTCGCTTAACGACAACACCACAAAAAAAAAAACCAGCCAAAAAATAATCCACACCCTTCCAAAAAAAACTTTCAACGCAATAAAAAAAAAATACAAAAAGTAAAAAGAGATTGAATTAGGCTTTTTTTCGTGGATCTTCTCCCGGGACGGCCTACTACCGCTTCATCTGTACGATGAACTTTCACATGACATCGCCCTCGCCACTACTTCATTACTCTGATTCGAGATTCCAACTTCTTATTCATAAATATTAATAATTGTTTGTGGGGTGGGGTGGGGTAGGGGGTGAATTCAGTGGCCCCAACCACCTTTATGTCAGCTGTATTATAACGTGTTAGTGTTAGTTAATATATATTGTATATGTTTCAGCGAGGTATGTAGTCTGTAGTACGTGTTATCTAATATTGTAGCATGAGGTATGTAGTCTGCAACTGGAAATAAGGGGTTAATGTGCGTAGCCAGCCTGCGTTGGCATGTAGACTGCGCCACGTGATAAGGCGTATCGAAGGCATGGATATCGCAATACTATAGATATATAGGGTTTTAGTAGTCGCCGTATATAAAAAGTGTGTTTTATCGGAAAGTCAAGTCGGTTTTCCGATTTTATACTAGAGGGTCGGTAATATATTATAGATAGTAGGTAGCCACTATACCTATTTATTTACGAATTCTATTCTTGAGAATTCCTACGTGATGGACTTCGCTATTCACCTACTTAAGTACAGGTATTGAATTAAAGTCTAGAGGTTTTATAAATTAGGAAACAATTATCCGGACTAACTAAAACATTATTTTATTTCTTTTTCTAGGTAGGTAAAATTATGTAAATAAATAGATAAATGTGGTTGGTGGTTATTTAATTCATCACAATCCCATGTTGCTAGTAGGTATATAACTAGGTACCTATATAACTAAGCTCTATATCTTACTCCTCTACCTAAAAACGACTGACTACCTTTAATCAATTATGAAGATTTATAAACTCTATGTTATCGTGATTATACCTTGAATACGAGGTTTACACGTATGATCAGTTAGTTAGATAGCTTATTGCTCCTCTCTAGGTAGGCAGGAATTGGAAGAAAAATGGTATAGTATATAATAAGCCACGAGTTAGGTAGGTTAGGTTGGTTTAAGATCAGGGGTCTTTTGTATCGTCACTAACGTCACGGGGTTTGGAGATAAGAACAGATATAAGGCGAAAATTTGGATTGGATTGAATTAGATTGGATTGGCGCTTCGATGGCGTTTTTGAGACGAGAAACTAACAAACATCTCGGTACCAACTTAGTACTTGAAATCGGCGATAGCACTTCGTAGTCATGGCTCAAAATCCCACATTAATCCCTCGCTCATCTATCTCGATGTGCGTATTTCTATTTTTTATATTTTCAATAGAGAAGTGCGACGCGAAAAAGAGAAATGGAAGTATATAACCAACCCACAAAATCCCATTCTCCCAATTCATTCCTCTTACTTATTTTCAATCCGGTTGTTTTCTTTCCGGTCGGCGGAATTACATCGCATTACATCGCATCGCTTACTCCACCTATACATATCCATGTCAAGATGTCGTCCCCCCTAAGCTTTGCCGCAATGCCGTCAAGCGAACGCCACCAGATAGATCTGAGACCATTTTTAGCCCACTCGACTCCACTCGCACGAGCCCACAGCCCTGGGCACCCACACACAGTAACCGCGCTGCTAAGACACCAACCACACCACAACCACACCACCACACCCATTTCCCCTCCCCCACAAACCAACGCCTCCCCCGTCTAATCCACCAGTTACCTCGAGTCATCGCAGAAATTCTAGTTTCATGTTTCGTCCTGGATCCGGGGGGTATGAGGGGTATGGGTGTGATTATTGATACGGGTAAGGCTGAGATCGAGCGGATATTGATCCATGGTTGGTGATGTGATGACATCTAACCCATCCCCATCTAACCCTATAGGGATGTTGGGGTTGGAGTGCACCCCTGTCTGCCCTGTGAGCAAGACCTATTTTTGGAGCGACAGGCGTCTGTCTGTCTCTTTGATTGCCGTAGGCGCCCGCCTGGATGTCCGTTAGGCGCTGACTTGAACCTCATCTCATGCGTAGACGCCTGGGAGGAAGAATTTCCCTGTCCATCCGTGGATATTCTTCAGGACAACAAATGGGAAGAGGTTTTTTGGTATTTGATGGAGTTCTTTTTTGGTGGTTTTGTTTCGTGATGGGGGGTTTTTTGTGGGAGATATTTTGGTTTGTGTGGTATAGTATGGTAGGTATAGTAGGTACCCAATTCCACGACCGTCGACCCCGTGAGCTTGATCCACATGGGTGATTTGTTTGGGGGTTGCAACTTGCTGGTGGTAGGCGGTAGGTAGGTGACCTCGAGTTTGTACTTGTATGTGCAGCTGATGACTATTGAAAAGCGACTACTATCACCGGATGGAACTAAGCCTCCATATTCCATTCCTCCTCAGAAAATAGATGAACTACTAACTATCCCAACTCTGGTTGCACAAGTAGGGTACCATCTACAGCCTAGTAGCATATCTAGTAGCATACCTAGTAGTATACCTAGTAGCTTACCTAGTAGACCACTCACATGATTCCTCCCCACCATCTGCAGGTATCTACCTACAGTACCTCTGTTCCGTGCCGCACCCCACCAAAAATCGGCAACATCACCACTTTTATATATATATTTATTTATTAATTGATAAGATGCGATCTTGAAGAGCTCAAGGCATTATAGAGGAATAGGATAGGCAATTTTAGTTGGTGTTACTATATAAAAAGTATAGTAAATAAGGGTGGTGGTGGTATAGGTCTCTGAACAAATTGGGTCGGTTAATCAGGATACGTAGAGAGTACCTCGCCTAGCCCACCCACCTTCCCCTTCTTTACACGCCATCCCCATGCCCACCCCCCATGCCCTCCCTCACCCCTAGTCCCATGTCTCTTCATCCCCGTCTGATGTGACGATGTCAATGGCCGCAAATGATATAGCCGCCCACTCCACCCTCCCAACCAATCCTACCACCGCCTGTCTTCTTGACCGTGCTATCAAAAAACAGTTGGAACTTCTCCCACACTGCGCGCTTACTCAACCACTCAAACCCTCCTCACCCTCCTCACCCTACTCACCAAAGGCTGGCGGTTTCAAACTCCGCGGCTCCATGCTCTACCATACTGCTGGGCTGGACATCTCGCCCATATTCGTCCAGAATCATCCAGTTACACATCACCAAATTCTCCCTTGGATGTTTTAATGTTTCACCCGCTTGTTCATGGTCTCGATATAGGACGGTATAGGACAGCCGGCGTCTGTTGAGGCTAGAACTCCAATTTATTCCTTGCCTTGTCTACCTTGCAAGTCGCAAGTCGCGTGGTATGTGTGTGGTTTGCCGCTGCGGCCCCCAAGGTCTGGAGATATCATCGCACCCAAACCACTCAATTGACAAGAGAAAACACAATCCGATTCCATATAAGTATAGGCCGCCCAATCTGACCCAATGGCCTTTCTTTTCTCTCCAGATATCCAGTCAGCCTTTTCATTCGTCTTTCTTCTCATACATTCCATTTCTTCATCTTGATACCCCACTTGATGCGATTTCCCTGATCGGTTTTTAAATTTCCTATCAATTCCGTCTCATCTCCTATTTCCAAAATTTCTTTCATTCGTTTGATACGTTTGATACGCAGTCCCAACCCCTCCAGGAGAGGCGTCTATTTCTTGTTAATATCTTTCTTCTCTTCAACTCTCAACCACTCAATCCGTCTCCACTCTCATCCTTACACTACACACGTATACATCTTTCCAACCCTTCACTCTCATCCATACACTCAGTCTCATATCATCTCTTTCAATACATACCTCATCTCCCACTCCACATTTAATCAACTCACCTCCCCACCTTCACAATGCCGGGACACAGAGAGAGCATACACACCCACACTCGCCTCCACAGCAACTCAGGAGGCTACTACCTCCAAAGCCCCCCCTCAACACAACCCTACTCCGACCCCCGTCTCCAAGACACATCAGGATACTACTCCTCTCTCCCCTTAACCAGCATGTCCCAAAGCCCCTACTCACAACCAACCCACCAACACGACACCATCTACCCAACCAGCGGCCCCTCCCAACCCCTCTATACCATGGCACCCCAAGTCCAAGCCCCTCTCTCAGCACCTCAAATTCGCTCCTCAACCGGCGCCTGGACCGCCACAGATGACCAGACTCTCATGCAAGCCCGTCAAGCGGGTATGGCATGGATGCCGATAAAACAAATGTATTTCCCATCCAAGACGCCGAATGCGTGTCGCAAGCGACATGAGAGGTTGATGGAGAAGAGGAATGTGGATGATTGGGATACGTTGAAGTTACAGAATGTGGCCAAGAAATATATGGCGATGAGGAAGGAGATATGGGCGGGGTTAGCCGAGGCGACGGGGGAGAAATGGATGACGGTTGAGCAGAGGGTTTGTTTTCCCTTCATTTTTTTTTCCTTCCCCCCCTTATCATTTTCCCTTAACTTTTCATACCCCCCCTTTCCTCATAATATCAAATCCCCAAAATCACACTATATACCCCCCAACTAACAAACCTCCCAGTGCATGTCAACAGGATTCAAAAACCTCCAACAAGCATCCCGTTCCTCCCATCGTCGAGAACGCCTCCAAATCATTCCAGACGGCCACCTCCACATCCCCATCCCCATCCCCGTCTCATCCTCATCTTCTTCCCATCTATCCGCTTACCAAAACGTTGCACATCCCTACTCCTCATCTTCATCTTCTTCCTATCCCGATCATCATGATGATCATGAACATTTTGACGAGCTGGAGGATTATAATGATGGGTCGTCCGATCGATCGTCCGGGTATGGGGTTGCGAGAGAGACGTATGAGTATGCTGGGGGGGATGTGGGGAGAGGTGATGGGATGGGAAGTGGAAGTGTGAGGGGGGATATGGGGAGGGGGAGTGGGAGAGGTGATGGGATGAGAGGTGATGGGATGAGGGGTGGTGGGAGTGGAAGGGTTGGTGGGAGTGGGAGTGGGAGGGGGGAGAGAGTGGAGAGGGTGGGTAGTTTGGATATGGGGATTGATTCTATTATTAATCGACCACGATGATGAGATTTCTCTTTTACTTTTTCTCTTACTTGTTCTTGTTCTTTTATATTTTCATTCTTCTTTTTCATTTCCTTGGTTTGGATGTGGGTTCTTTTGGCTTTGGCTTCGGCTTCGGTACAAGGAGGGAGGGTTACAAAGATATCCATATCTATATCCATGGAGTAGGTAGGTAGGTAGGTGGGTGGTTAAGATTCCCTTGACCCTGGCGTTCAAGGTGTTTATCTTTTCTGGGTTCCTTTCGTGGCATATCTCGATTCGGATCAGATTCACGGTCATTAATATCAGGACTTGATCCGGTTCGCTTCAGTTCATTTCGCTGCAAGAACTAAAGAGAAAGAGAAAGAGAAAGAGAGAAAGAGAGATAAAGAATAAAAATCTTAAATTTCAAATTTACCCTACCCTACCCTTTCTATTTTAGTAAACACTTTGCTATGCTATGCTATTCACATTACATTACCCTTTCGCTGTCCTTGTAGTCTTTATAAATATCCATCCACAATAATATTCCAAAATACCCTCCCTCTCAACGACAACAGACAAACCCTCATGATCTCTAAACCCTTTTTATCGTTATCGTTGATATGGATGGATCATATAGATCAGATAATTTTCATATAATCTTGACTCTTGAAATTTAAGCAGGTGATGGGGATCGGGATCGGGTCGGTCGACTGTATCTATCTATATATATATATCTCAGTACTCAACTCGAGAGTCAAGTAATCTTACCGTTCATCGAATCATCTTTGTGAGAAAGTTTTGCTTTTACTTCTAGACTCTATTTCTATTTCTATTTCGATTTCGATTTTGTCATTGACTCATTGACTGCCTCATTGGTTTCTATGATTCTATCTGGGAGGCTCGAGGTTTTCTTGTAGTATACTATGTTAATTGGAATTGGAATTCAATCATGAGATGAGTCAAGACTTATACTGTACTGTCCTCCGTAAAGACTCAAAGATATTTGTTTTGTTTCCCCTCGATTGGTTACAGTAAAACCTCAAAGACCATCCAAGGACTTGCTCGAGTCCGGACAGGATATACACGTCATCCATCCCCCAGAAACCGAACGGGGGACAACTCATATACAACAGACGGACAATGAGAACCTCACCTCGGAATTTTTAGCATTAAGACCCTCAAATCAACGGAAAAGATATATTGATAACGCCATATTCCTACATACGGGACTTTCTTCTAAATGATTGAGAACCCCCAACCCAACCCAACCTAGCCATGCCATGCCATCAATCGGACCTACCCACCCTGCCACCTATGCCATGTCATGCATATACAAACGTACAATACAAGGGTAATAGATACGAATGTACGAAATATAAAATACGAGATATCGGGACTGACTTACAACATGCCTCTGCCTTTGCGGCTTACCTCAGTTGTATATTTCCCCGTAATCTCACTTGTTCACCAGCCCCCAGGTTCGCATCACAGGCTCGCATCGCAAGTTCACCTATTAACAGGCATCGCCATCCGCGTCCCCGCTTGCGCTTGCGAACCAGGTGATTTCTGACCCAACACCGCCTCCTCATCCTCCTCAAGCCACTCCCCATCCTCGTCAAAATCCGGGTCTCCAACCACTGCCCTCCAAACCCTCTGCCACATGCCCTTCTTCTCAACCATAGCCAAAATCATAACAACAGGTAAATGCCAAACACTCGCCCAAAAAAGCCCCTTCGCACTTCCCTTCAGCCCATCGAATTTCCAAAACTTGACAGCCTCGCGAACGAGCCAGAGGTTGATAGGTGTACTAGCCACAGCGAACGACCATTCCGTGATATTGAAGTAACAAAGTCCAACACAAATCGGGATGAAAGCTAGACTGTAACGTAAAGCTACCCTAGCGTTGCGTCTGGGATTCGTCCAACAGAGCATTTTGTAACCCGCATTTTTATATTCCTCTCTAATAGACCAGGAGAGCGACATGAAATGTGGGAATTGCCAGGATACCAAGAGGGCAGCGAGTAGCCAACCACCTGCATTTTCAACGCCTAATAGTAATTCTTTCCAATCTCCTGCTTCAGTGGCAGATTGTCCCGCTGCGGCGGCCCAGCCCATTAACGGGGGGATACCACCGACGATTGCGCCGACCCAGGTATTTAGTACGGAAACCCGTTTTAGTGGTGTGTAGACACCCGCGTACAGAACGATGTTCATAGCTCCTAGGAAGGAAACCGTGGGATTGACGCCGAAGTATAATGCTGTTGTTCCTACTAATCCACTTAGAAGTGCAAAAGCGGCAGCTCCACGTGTAGAGATCAATTTCCGTACTAATGGTCTGTTTCGTGTTCGCGTCATTAGGGCGTCCCATTTCGGCTCGTAGAGCATGTTGAATGCGTTCGCTGAGGCGGCGCATAGCGTCGTGCCCGTTGTGAGGAAGAAGAGGGTTAGGGTTGAGAGGGAGGGCGTGTCTGTTAGGGATGGTGACAGCATTTCGGGGACTGGGTAGAGGGAGTAAGTTGCGCATGCAGTTAGGACGACGAGGACTGAGAGGCGTGGTTTGGACAGTGAGAGGAGGATTGGGATGAGTCTTCGGAGGGAGTTTACTGGGGCGGCGGCCGCGGTTGAGGTGAGTGTTGAGGAGGTATTGGGTGGTAGGACTAGATCTGCTTGTTCTGCAGCTTCTGCGGCACGTTTTGCAGCTTGTCGTTTGCGATGAGGGAGTAATTCTGGTGATTCTGGGTTCGTTGGTGGGGTTGTTGTTGGACTTGATTTTGAGGTCGTTCGGACGCCTGCGATTGAATTCGCATCTTGTATTGATGTTGTGATTGCCCCCCTCCTCGATCCTGATCTAGTCTTCTCCAATAACCCATTTTCAAAAAAGTATTCGCTTCTCGACCGTGGTGTTTTACCAGCGATAGCAGCTTTGAGGCCCGCAGTCCTCGAAAAAGCCCGCGCTATGGAGCGCGAAGAGAGGGCGGGTGTCTGTCGCAGACATGATGAACATACGGTAGTGAGGCCATTGGAAAGAAGGGCTCTCTTTGCGGGATACCGTATAATCATTGCTTGTCGTTGTGGGGTGCCCGCTTCATCTTAAAAGTTCTGGTGTTGAAGCTTGTGAGTATCATAATTCCGTGGCGGCATGGTCAGGGTTGTTTGGACCAATCAGATGCACCATATTTCAGACCCGCATTTATTTATATTTGTATTTGTACTCGAGTATTTGTACGTGAAGCCGACTCCATTTGAACTTCCAACCACATCTTCAACAGGAATATTTTTTACTTTATTCTTATACCATTCAGCTCATCCAGCCTGGAGGTTTTCTCTTTAGCACGTGGTTTACGATTACTAATCTCGTTCCTCTTCAATTGGTATCTGCCGAGGCTTCAAGATTAAATTCTTTCCTTCCATTCCAATATGTTAGAAGCTCGAGATTGAGAATTGTAAAAATCCGGAGAGTCCTCCGTTCATTCTTCATTTTAATTTTGTTGATTTCTGGAATTTCTATTACATTCCTTCCTCGATTGAGACTTTCAGCCATTGTCTTATATCTACGAGAAAATATGGTTCTAGAAGTCTGGAACAGTAGGTTGAAACCCAGAACGATTATATTGATAGTTTAGAACTTCGTCTTACTTTCCGAGCCAGTGCCAAACTGGAAGAAAGATGACATGAGGTACTTATTTAGTCTTACTATTGGTTTAAGAGAATGGTACAATAATCTGGTATTGTATTCATCTTGTCTTTCTAAGTAGCTGGCTACAGGTTCCTTGATATATACCCGTAGACCACGTCACGTGGTCTCCCCCGTTCGTCAGCATGCATATAAGCAAACATATTGCAATACGTCACATTATATGTAGCATGCGTTGTAGCAAGTCATGTAGCCTGCGCCAGGAGATAAGGCATACCGCAACACTTACAGAGAATATAAATGACCTGTCCGCTGGGTGAACATCGGAATGGTCACGTTCATATGTTCCTTTACCATTAGCGATTCTCTTGGAAAGGCCTATCAGGAACCATAGCTTGAACTGGAAATGAGAACTTTACCGAGGTTGAAATGTTTACTCATCTTTGGTGGTGTTGTCGGCAATACGATTATCGAAGTGTATAGTAATCATTCACAGGTTTTGAAGTCATTCGCTTAGTTCTATTACCAAGCCGCCAGAACTAATCTAGCTATAGAAATATATCTTTCTTGTTGTGCCACTGTTACGATGTGTCTTTTGTATCCAGGTCACGCAGCTTTGTATTGTTCAAGTTCGACGTTGCGTTGAGTTCCATATCACTATGGCTCAAGGTCCGGACGAGGTGCTACAAGGACATCACATTGACGAGGAAGCTGTTATCTCGTCTAAAAGTGAAGAAAATGGAGACGAAGTTAACACACCAAGTGTGAGAAGCGATAACTCACAAACGGAGGATGTAGTCTTACAATGGGAGTCTCCAGATGATCCAGAGAATCCACACAACTGGCCATTATGGAAAAAGATTTACCACACGGCTATTCCAGCTTTCTATGGTTTCATCATGTAAGTTCATATTCCTGTACACCATGACTTCGCTAATTCCTCTGTAGCACAATGGCAACTTCAGCATATGTACCAGCAATTCCACTAGTCATGAAAGCTTTTGACGTTGAACGAGAAATCGCTGTTTTACCATTGTCACTGTACACTTTTGGTTTCGTTCTAGGCCCAATTATCGCTGGTCCTCTTTCTGAGCTCTATGGTCGACGGATCATATACTGGACATCCTTACCACTTCTCATGACCTTTACTGCGATATCCGGAGCTTCGAATAACATAACACAACTCATTGTCTGTCGCTTAATCGCTGGCACCGTAGGATCTGGAGCTCTAGCAGTGGGAGCTGGAACAGTAGCAGATTCATGGTCTCCAAGAGCCAACGGACGAGCCGCAATAGGATTTATTCTCGCGCCTTTCCTCGGACCAGCACTTGGTCCTATAGCTGGCGCATACATAATAGCCGAACACAATCAAAACTGGAGATGGTCACAATGGGTAGTCCTCATCGTCGCAGCCCCCGTTCTCTTCCTAGCAATCTTCATGTCCGAAACCTCCGCGCACCGAATCCTCACTCTCCGCCAACAAAAGACTCTCGGCGAAACAGAAACCTCCCACAAAACAGGCGACACACATCTCCTCCTCCTCAAACTACGACAAGCGATCATCCGTCCCATCCATATGATGTTCCTCGAGCCTCTTGTAGCTTGTCTAAGTATCTACACCGGCTTCGCATTCGGAATGATATTCTCCTTCTTCGGCTCCTACCCCTTCGTCTTCCAAACCATCTACAACTTCAACTCCAAAGAAGTCGGCCTCACATTCCTCGGTATCCTCGTGGGTGTATTCCTCGGTGCCATCGCATTCATCATCTTCGACGCAACACTCTACAAAACCGCAACCCTCAAAGCAGGCGGTAAACCACCCCCGGAACACCGACTCTACGCCTCCATGCTAGGATCCATCATGCTCCCCATCTCCCTCTTCTGGTTCGCTTTCTCCCCACATAAAAAAGTTCATTGGATCGTCCCCGTGTTAGCGGGTATCCCATTTGGCATTGGGAATACGACGATTTTTATTAGTGTTACGACGTATTTACTTGATGTTTATCAGGCGAGGAATGGGGCTAGTGCTGTGGCTGCGAATGGGGTTCTACGGTATAGCTTTGGTGCTGTTTTTCCGCTGTTTACCGTGCAGATGTATAGGTCTATGGGGATTCGCGGGGCGGGAAGTGTGTTTGCGGGGGTTAGTGTGGGGTTGATGCCTTTGCCTTGGGTTTTTTGGTGGTGGGGGAGGGTGTTGAGGGGGAGGAGTAGGTATGATACTTTTAAGGGGTAGGGTTGGAGGGGAGGGGGCTGAGATGTGAGTTGAGGGTTCTTTTGTTGTTTGGTTTGGATACTTAGATCTCTTGTTGGTATTTACGGCATAGCGGATGGAGTTATTTGCTGTTTGGGCTGCATTGATAGATACGTTCTGCCATTTTCTCAAACAAGAATTGTCAGATCTCTCCCATTCTAAGGATCAGCCTTGTTCGAAGGGATCTTACTCGGTTGTACTACTCTCCTTTTCAAATCCCCCCTTTGAAGCGTGGTTTCATCTTACAGCCAAGCCAGACTGAGTGATCTACCAAATAGACAATCCGAATTTCTCATCTTGATCTCGTCTTAATCACACAATTATAAGTTCAAGATGCTATATATGTGGTGGAGTTGCTGCCGAGTTCTATCTTTCTTAGGGGTTTAGAGCGGGTGTCAGAGTTCGATGATAGACTAGTGATAGGTGGACGATGAGAGTTTACTGAAATATCCTGACAGAATAATCAGGTTCATGTAAATTACTTCAATTATCATGGATTTTCTAGATGAATGAATTGAAGTAGTGGTTACTCTCAAGTAACTGCCCAATACCTCATACTTCTAGTTCAAGAAGTAAAGCCAGAAGACCGAATTGTTGAAAGAAATCTCGCGTCTATTTCATCTTCTAATTTACTGTCGATTTGTTTTGAAGAATACATTATACATGTATATTTTCAAGGGAAGATAGAAATAGTGGGCTAAGTATATTCCTGAATTTGAATTTGATTAAAAGTTGCCCGTAAACATACCTACCTAATGGAGGTGGGTGTACATACCAGATCACGTGCTAGAGTCTGAATCACAATAGTTACCTACCTTTCCGTCACACTCTACTCACATATGATTCTATCTTCGGATATCTCGGTCCGGAGCATCGGAAGTCATCCTGGGTGCTTTTAAATCATTGAAGGTAAAAGAGGATTTAAGTTCGGGATTTAAAACGTGACGCGGGAGCTGAAAACAAGCAACCCGGCACGGCCGGGTTACAGGGAGATTAGTGTACCTAGTAAGGAAAACATCGTCATTCTGCGGTTAATGATCACGAAACATCCTTTATAAATTAATTCATCTTGATCAAACATTCTAACTGTGTCAACTTTATAATAAAAACATCAATCCTCTCGCAATCCCCATCTGTGGGGTGGATATATTCCCATTTCTCACATCTGACCGCCCAAAATGGTCGAACCCTACAACCGCAAGCCCAGTCTCACATCACGTCTAAGAAACGCCCTAAAACCAAAAGGTTCGTCCGATAAATCACGTAAACCATCATGGGGATCTTCAACAGCAGAGAAACCCTCGAGAAGACCTTCATCCGTAAAGACAACCACCAGTACAATCACAAGCCCAATCACCAGTCCAATGTCTAAAATGAGTTTCGGAGACGAAGAGGAAGATTTCATCGATATCCAAACCGGGGAACGACGCGATGATACGGAGATGTTACATAGTCTCGCTCATCATGGATCTTTTGGTTCCTTGAATTCTGTGAGGTTGGAGAGATTTGGAGAGGATTCTATCCGTGGGGAGAAGCAGTTTGATAGGTTGCCGGAGGGGGTCTGGGGATGTGTTGTTGGATATCTGGGGATGGCTGATTTGGCGGCTTTTGCCTTTTGTTGTAGGAGTTTCAGAGGGAAACTTGGAAGGGGGGTATGGCCGATTTTGAAAGAACCGGAGAATCGCGATGAGAAACTCGAGTTTTTGGTCAAGCTGGATAGCTCGTTACCAAATCATCTTTTATGTCCAGTTTGCGCAATATATCATCGACGAACTCGGATAGGGGATGAGAAATTGAAAGCGGCTCATGTTCTCAATCCGATTTTCAATTGTCCTTACGCCACTGAGCCGACCGAAATCCCCCTCAGAACTCGTCTCGTCCCCGGCCACAGATTACCTTTCACATTCGTCCAACTTGCTCTCAGAGCACTGAATTATGGTCATCAATACGGTATTCCCTACTCAACACTCGACCGCCGTTTCAAAGATAGAGAAAGTGATTGGTCCCATACAATCAGATACTACCACCATAAAGGCCATCTCCTCCTTCGATCCACGAGCAAAACCTTCGCTCCTGCTGGTTTACCATTAAGTGGTCAACGAAACCTACTCTACTCGCGAGAAGACTACACACCTTACTTCTCAGTCTGTTCGCACTGGCAAAACGGCCTGCTCATGGATCTCTGCAAATGCGCACTCTCACACATTCCCGCGCCCGTCGATCCAATAACAAGCCAACTCAGACGCGGCCCCGCACTCACACTCTCCCGCCCGAAAGCAATCGTAACACTTTGCGGAAAATGTAGGCCTATACGTCGCTGTCCGTCCTGTCCTACCGAGTACCTCATCGAGATCAAACTGGATGAGGACAAGCGGGAACCTAGTCCTCTAGCAAGGTTCAAACAGGCGATTGTGGTGACGAGGTGGAGTGATTTAGGTGATGGGACGACGCCGATGGGGAGTAAGGAGTGGATGGCGATTAATGGCCTATGCGAGTTTGAGGGGCTGGATAGTGTGGGGAAGAGGGGGATTAGTGGGACTTTTGAGAGTCAAAATGGGGTTGCTATTCCCGGGCAGAGGATGTTGAATTTGAATCCCAAGAACAAGAATGAAGGGGAGGATGGAGATGATTGGTATTAATGTTGTGGATGTGAAAGTTGGTTCGTAGATGGAGACTGTGGGGTGGTGAAAATTTTGTAAGACAAGCGAGGTGATCAGAAAGGTCTGTAACCGTCATCAGTCACCTCTTGAAAGTGGTTTATACACCCTCAGCGTACTAATTAACCTGGAAGTCATTTGATAAAGACGGTAGTAATAGAGTAGAAAAATCGGTTACCCACTCTGATGGGCAGCAAGTTTCAAACGAAGAATGTTCTTCTTGTGTCTCTGCAAATTGTATCATACATATTATACCTATCTAAATCGTGAACTATTTTCGTTCGCTTCGTCGCTAAAAATAAATGGCAGAAAAAAAAAAAAGAAAAAAAAAGAAATACAACAAAATAAAATGGCAAAAAGATCCTAATGAGTACAACTAAAGTTGCACCTACCGCTCGGGTCGAACACAGCATTACCTGGGTTTCTTTATGGCTGGCCAACAAGACACTGACACTGACTGGCGCCCTTACCAGTAGGCCACGGCTAAAGAGCTATGTTTCCTGTGTTTTATACTTATTGGTTGACAGCGACCGTCTTAATTCAAAATGTAAATTGCATTGGGTGCTAGGTGAATGGTAATAGTGCGTCACGTGCTAGGGTACAGGCTGGCTGTAACCAATTGAGCCACGCTCATTCTTGTGAGTTCCTCTACCTGAAAGCAACCAACTTGTTATCTCGGTTATATGAATAAACCACATCATGATATGATTAGCATACAATAAACACTCGAAAACACAGTACAGGATCTATGGGTGAGTCCTGGGACTTCGTCTCGCTTCGTGCGCCTTGAGTAACTGCCTTCGGCGAGCTATGCCTATTTCTGGTCAGGAAGTACGCTTATAGTACTGTACAACAAAACCCAAATAACTATTGAAAACTATTCAGACGAAAGAAAGAAGTAAATTTGACAGCAGGTGTACTTTCGACAGTAAACTTTCCCCTTCTTTCGCTCGTCAGCTTACCAATATCTCCTTACAAGACCTTTGCCCTTTGTTCAATCCATTCTCCTATTCCCATCGAATTCCAAGATATAATATGCGGCCTCTGACTTTGGTCGAAGTGATTCAAACACGCTATCGGCCCCGTCAAGGTTCATGAATCCACGATCCATTGCCTCTCTGTAAGCCTTTGTTCAATCCATTCTCCTATTCCCATCGAGTTCCAAGATATAATATGCGGCCTCTGACTTTGGTCGAGACGTCGGCAATCTAGACAAGGCATCCGGTACAATATGGCTTTTACCTGGTTTGTGCCGGATGTCTAAATTGAATTTAGACAGGTATTCTGATCGTCGTTACAAGAGAGCATCCCTTTATGTTCGAACTGAGTTGCAAAGTGGCTTTGTCCTTCCACCAATGCACCTACCAAAATCTCGACCATCTCTCCCGTCCTCAACGCCATCCCTCGAAGATGTCACTCAACACATGCCTTTCGAGACCCGAGAGCCTTTCACCCAAAAGGTTCGAGTCAAGTCGTAGGTGGTAAATTTGGCACTTCTCGACATGAAAATACGACTTCGATTCTCGGTATATTATTAGACTAGATACGGTGATAATTCCTAATATGGTATTTCCTACCGCACACATCTAGACACTTTTCTACATTCACAACTAAAATCCCAATTACATTGCGGAAATAAGGTAATACTCAGGGTGATATATATACTCCTTCAATTACATGGGGGTAGCCTTTCTTACACCAAGTATTGGCAGTCTATACACGACTGCTGGCGGGAAGCGCTGCGTTTCCGACGTTCGCCATCTTTTTAAAGACGTAGCCCGTTTATTGATGTGTTGATTTGAATATTAGACCTACAAACGTGTAACTGAGGATATACGATAGGGTCTTGGTACAACAATCAAGCTGCCTCATTGACGTATCTGCCTGTCTACAGGAAAAGGACTCCATTCTCGGAGAATTTTAAAGACGGCTGATAGTTGGAAGGGCTGAGTTTTTAGACGCTTTTGACCTTTACTCAGGCATAGCCCATTTATTGATGTTTTGATTTCAAGATTCGGCCAGTAAACTTGTACATAAAGGTATATAATAAAGTCTTGGCACAATAATGTCAAGTTTGCCTCGTTGACGTGTCTATCTGTTGGTAATAAAAAGACTCATTCTCAGAGAATTTTGAAAGACAGCTACAGCTTATAATTAGAAGGGTTGTTTACCAAGTTCCTACCTTACTCCTACGCATCGCAATCAACAACTCCTCACTCATTCACTACCTAACTCACCTAATCTCCCACTACCACAACACCACCACTATCCCTCCCCCCACAACTCTAACCTGCTACCTCCAACACTCTAAACTCAAAAAAAAAAAAAAAATTGTTGTGCCGGGACAGGCCAATGCGTCGCTTCGGTCGACTGTCCCCCCCGTGGCCACTTGACTCCTTCTATTCCAGCGACGCTCGATTAGTTGGGCAATCTGAGGATAGCTATTAAGGGTTCATGCTAAGCTACTTAGTCACTGATGGATTTTACCATCGCGCCACCGTCGCCTCGCCTACACTTCTCCTAATAGTTGCTGGGTTTTGTGTTATTTGAGAATAAGTAGGTAGCGAGGTGGTGGTCACGTGCTAGGTGCCGACGTTGTGCCGGGTGTGTGGGTGTGGGAGAGGATGGAGGCAGGGGGTGTGAGGGGGTAGTACGATTCTCTGAAAAGCCTGGGACATGAGATAATTCAAAGAAATACATTTACTCGTAATCATATACGATAACGAGAAAGTGGCTACTTAGAGACCTTTTCTCCCCAATCTCAGTATAAGCTCTAGGCAAAAGTCGTCTCTATCACGTGACTTTAGTACCCAGATTGTTTTCTCCGCATACATTCATGAGTAAATCGATGCTTCAATATAAAATAGGGGTCAAAAAACTTGCAGATTGAAAGGAGATCAGGAAGAGAAATAAATATAGTACAATTGTATGCATATAGCGCAAGTATAATTTGGGAAGTGGTAGGAAGTACTCCATAATACCGGTACTTGTAGGACGTCCGGACTTTCGTCTTGGCACAACCAATTCTTGTCACTCCAGACCTGAGAGGAAACTTCATCAACAAACTTAATGTCCCTGACTCTGATATCACAGGCTGGATATAGAATATCAAACTCATTAATTAATCTTCCGCTATCCGTATCCTGTACTGTATGTAATTTTGCAGTGATGCTTCATTTCTTTCTAGTGGGGATTCGGTGATGGGAAGTTGCAGAAGATGCTACAACCAGCTAGAATTATTAGTAGAATACGAGTACCCGGCTGTCTGGGGGCATCACGGGCATATGTAGTATGGCACGGCGCAGCTAAAGGGCCTTCCCCAAAACGTCATTCATCGAGGATCCGAGGAGCAACCGACCCTTAATAGCAAACAACAACAACAATAATTTGAAGCTAAGAGCTACATTGAGTGGTCGCATACATCTACAAATATATCTCCAATAGTGAGCATCTCCAATGATCACTATGCCTCATTAAAACAATGTCTCTCGTACCCTACTCTTCGCGAGATAGTCGTGAAATCGTTCTGTGAGTACAACATTCCAGTCCGATGACCCCCTCCATCCGAACCCTACATATGCGCTCCAGCTGTCCTATGCCACCCAACCACCCAACCACCCAATCCTCGCCATGGAAATATCACTAACCAATCTTCTTCTTCTTCTTCTTCTAGCCGTCATAACGATGCTATCGTCGTGCGCGATCCTTTGACTCAACAACTGGTCCTCCGAGGAGCAACGCCTTTATCCGATTGCCCAACATGCCACCGTCCATTCCGATCCCCCTCCCCGGAGCGCAGAACCTCTCCTCATAGATCCTCCCATCGATCCACCCCCTTTATAAGTCCCGAGTACTTTCGCATGCTTCAGGATGCTCATACCCAATCAGACGACCATGAGCCGCCTTCAAGTCCGATTCGAAGGCTTGTTGAGCCGGCATCATCCTCTACGGGCCACAGTGCAGATGGTTCAGTCTCCGGAGTAGAATTTGTCGCAAGCGCTCCGGCTCCGGTTGTTGGTCATAGCATTAAGAAGGAAGCCTTTAGTCCAAATTACTTTAAGAAATTCTTTATCGAAGAGAAGGAATTGGGACGTGGTGGAAAGGGTGTGGTTTTGTTGGTTCGCCATCTGCTGGATTCCGTATCACTAGGACAATTCGCTTGCAAAAGAGTGCCAGTAGGAGATGATCACGCATGGTTGGAAAAGGGTACGGATCTCCATTTTGATTTCCATTTCATGACTAACGAAAGAAGTGCTGGTGGAGGTACAGCTTCTTCAGGGACTTTCCCATCCGAATTTAGTGTCTTATCGACATGTTTGGCTTGAAGATGTTCAGCTCAATCGATTCAGTCCCTCCGTCCCATGCGCCTTTATTCTCCAGCAATATTGTAATGCAGGAGACCTACTACACTACATCGTGGGACCACCTGCAGCTATCCCCAGCCCGAAAGAGCAATTGAAGGAACAAATGAGGAGGAGATCTCGAGGTGGAGGGGATCGACCGATGATGCAGGATCAAAGACCACATCAAAGGAAGCTCGCATTTGAAGAGATTTATTCTTTCTTCAAAGATATCGCATCTGGGTTGGCACATCTACATGCCTCCAATTATATTCATCGCGATCTCAAACCAAGTAACTGCCTGCTTCATCAAGATGGAAATGAAATGAAATGTCTCATAAGTGATTTCGGAGAAGTGCAGCCCGAAAATATGATGCGCAAATCTACTGGATCGACAGGAACTATCAGCTACTGTGCTCCCGAAGTCCTGAGACAAGACAAATCTGGACACTACGGAAATTTCACTACCAAATCCGATATCTTTAGTCTGGGCATGATCCTTTATTTTATGTGCTTTGGTCGCCTGCCATACAAAAGTGCAGATAGCATACAGGAAGAATATGAGGACATCGATCTCTTGAGAGCGGAAATCAGTGCCTGGTCCGGATTCCGGGACGAACGACGGGAACGACCTGAATTACCGAATCAGCTCTATAGTTTCTTGAAGCGTCTGCTGGCACTCGATCCAAATGAACGACCGAGCGCAAATGATATCCTTCATGCTATTCAAACGGAAAAGGGACTCGATAATCCTCCAAGGAAAAAGAAGGTTCCTAGTATTGGACTTGGTAGGGTGATTCAGTCGATTGATTCGCCATTGGCGGCTGGGACGCCTGTTCATGGTATTTATACTCTCATATCAATTGATTAGAAAATACACAGCTGACGTATCGCAGAGCCTACAAAACGTGCGTTCTCGGGAGCATACATCGAAGATGAATCCTCCGAATCCGCACCATTAGACTCCCTCCCCTCAGTATCAGAAACCGTCTCCCGACTGGATCCAACACGCGATCTAATCCGACGTTCCTCCTCCTCTTCCCATTCCTCTAAATCTCGACCCCTCCTCATGGCACCCCCCCTCACAGGAATGGCAAATATCAAACATCATCTCGCACTCCATCGACATCGTGTAGAGGCCTGGCTACTGATGAATCAACAAACACTTTATATGCTACTAAGACTCTCGGTTTTTCTGTTGAAGGTCTTCTCGCTTACGAAACCTTGTTTTCCACTCATGCCTAGGGAAGGGGTTTTCTGGCCGCTGATGGTGCTTGCGGCGTTGGAATTGCTAATTGGAAATGTGATTGGGTGGCGGGGGATGGGATTACTTACTAGTTTCCATGCTGTGGCTATGGGGTGGTTTTTTAGTTTTGGGAGGGGGGTTTGTGGGGGGAACGGAGTGAGGGGGTGGGATATATAAAGTAAGGGGGGTTTTTTGACTTTTTTTTGGGTAGGGTATATTCCGAACTTGTTTTTCTTTTTCCTTTCCTTTTTTGGGAAGCGTGGTGTTTTTTTGGGAGGATGTTATGCTGATCGGAGGCTGGCTTTTTTGGGGGGGGAGGCTTTTTGGCTTCTTTTGGCTTTGTGTATATTCTGGGCGGAGGGACATGGCGTATGCGAGGATGCATTGCATGCAGGATGGGGAAAATGGAATGGAATGGAATGGGATACAGCAACGGGAACGGGCATTTTCGAATAAAACATGGCTTTTCTTGCTTACCTATGCTTATATGTACAGAACAGAGAAGAGTAGAACAAATGGAGATTGTTCAACCATATCACCATATTAAAGATTTCTAATCTAGGTAGGTAGGGGTAGGTAATTACACAAGCCAAGCTGTCTTATCATACCTAAATTTAGGATCTTGACTTGGACGAACCTGGACTTGGATCTTTGAGCAGGGCACGCTTGGGTCTTTGTCTTGTCTTCCGGGTCGGACCCGAACATGGGTTTATTGGGTTGTACTTGAATGCGGTGGTACGGTGGTGGAGGTACGATGCGAGATGATGCTTCTTCCCGTCTGCGGCTTTCCGTCTCCGTCTTTAGCGAGCGTCTTCTTTTGATTTTCTTTTTTCTTTTTTCTTTTTCTTTTTCTTTTCCGGGGATCCGGTATTGAATTGGGGTGGGGGGGGGGGTTTTGTTAAGGGATTGAGTGGGATTTTTGATGGATTTGGGTATGGTATCATTAGGAGGGGGTTTCTGAAAGTAGGAGTGAGAGTAGCAGAGTGTGGTTTTAAGGGTGTTTTACGGGGTACATTACGAGGAGGGGGATTGGCTGGATATATGTGTGTGGGGAAGGAGTTGGTTATTTGTCTTAAAGGGAGATCATGATCGTCGTATGGATTGAAGCTACTGTACTCAGTAGGTGGTTCTCGATGGTTTTTCGTTTACGTTTTTTGGGTTACACGGATTGAATGGATTTGAGAGTGTTCATTTGTTACTACCTACCGGATCGTAATCTGAAAGTAGAGTACCGATTTTGCTGTATTGTACTTGGAGTGTACTTGGAGTGTGAGATAGGTACGGAATCCCTTCGCCGTGTTGGGTTATTGATGAAATGTATGTTTGGGTTGGTGGGTGAGACCTGAGCTCGCAAAATGTACCTTTGTTTTTATAGGACTAGTGCTGGATTTGAGGAGGATGGGATGGATAGGATGGTTGTTATTACTGGATGAGGAATCTGAGTACCGTGGCTGTACTTGTACTTGTACTGTACGGAATTTATCCCCCGGGTTATCAATGCCTAAGAGCAAAAGATATGTTTTCACAAGACTAGTACTGGATTTAGGAGTCTACTGTGAAGGGTGGATGGGATGGGATGGTTGTTACTACTGGATGAGGAAATTGGGCTGTACTTGTACTTGTACTGTACGGAATTATCCCCCCGGTCATCAATGCTTAAGACCTTTCGTGGATGCAATAACGTTTGCCGTTGAAGGCTTCACTTCATTTGTAGTTGAGAGGACATGTATGCTACCTGGAACCAGAATCGGCATCGGTATTTGAGGACCGATTGTGCTATTTTGTGCTGGACTGTGTTATGAGAGACGGTACGGAATCCTTCCCCGGATTGAATTGGATTATTAATTATTAATGAGGAATGTCTAAGACCTGGAGAGAAACACCAAGTTACGAAGGACGGTGATGTAATAACGGTGTTGTTGCCGTTGGAAGGCTTTATTTGTGGATGGATGGATGGGACTGACGCTTGGTGATACATAGGTGAGGAAGTGGTAATTGATGGAACTCGACTTTCCAATTTTGGGGGGAAGGTGAGGGGTGTTGGGGTTAAGGCAGGCAGGAAGTAAGGAAGCAAACAAATAATTGAGGAAATAAGACTTGGTAAGTAAGGAAGCGAGCAAACATCTTTTTGGATGAGAAGAAATCGATTGATTCGGAATATGGCTGGTGAATAACGAATAATCATGGCTGCCATGCTATTTTATGCCATGCATGCATGCATGCAGAAAGGCAAGGTGAAAGGAAGGGAAGCGATTCACTGAGGGGAAACAAGAAGCAAGACAAGGCTGACTTGACTAAAAGCAATACAACCTCAGCTCCCTGCAGTTCATCGGTTTGGATTTGGGTTTGTACCCATTTCTTGGGACCCGTCTGCACGTTACCGTTTTTTGGTAACCAACCCAATCCCAACCAAAATTCCACGATTGGCAGTGCTGGCATCTCACGCTATTCCAGGTTCTCTTGCATGCAGCAATGCAGCCATACCGATAGGAGATAGAGATGCTCCCTGTTAATCCGGGGAAGATCTTCCGGGGAAGAAGTGGAAGGTTCCAAATACCCTGAAGTCGGACGATTACAGACGAACCAAGACGGAAGAAAATGGACGAGTGGCTTTCGCCTTCCCTTAATAGGTTCCTTGGGATGGGATGGCTTTTTTGAGGATTTTTCATTCGAGTGTGAGTTCCGGATGATCCGATTTTTTTCTACTTTCTCCTTCTTTTCTTTTTGAGAACCTGGATGGAGGAGAAGGACGTCGAGGAGGTGCAAATCGCCGTCAGAATGGATAGATGAGATGTTTGCTATCCGTTCTTAGGTTTTTTTTCTACTCTTGGATTCAGCTGGTACTTGGCTACTTGGCTACTACGGTATACCACGGGATGTTGAGATTATAAAGACTCCCCTCGTTGTAACTTGTAACGTCAATTTCAATTTCCTTTCCATTGCCCATTCTTTATTGTTGATACTTGGTTCTTACCTTACGCTCCTTGTTGCTTGTTCCTCGCTCCTCGTTCGTTGTTCGTTGTTCCTCCGTTCTCGGTTCACAGTACCTTGGTTGGTAGTCTTCGTCGTCAGCAACCAGAAAGTGAGGAAGTCAGACCACCGATCTCGCTGGTGTGGAGTTTTCGAGGTCGCGAATGTTTACTTGTTCTCCACCTTTTTTTTGGTCCCTCGGCTACATTAACTGTTTTTCACCCACGGTTTTGACGATATCGGACTGGCAACGGTTTTTATCGTCTAGCTAAACTTACCTACGTGGAAGTTCTGAAGCGAGGGGGTTATCTTCAACTATTATCTACCTGTTCTTCTCGGCTGCATTAACTGTTTTTCACCCACAGTGGTGACGATATCGGACTAGCGACGTTTTTTCTCGTCTAGATAGACTTACCTACGTGGAAGTTCTGAAGCGAGGTGGTTAACTTCAACCATTATCCACTTTTTCTTCTCGGCTACATTCACCGTTTTTCCAACCACGGTTGTGACGTATCGGCGAGTTTTTTCGTCCAGATAAACTTACCTACAAGGAAGTTGTGGAGGAGATTCACTTCAACCACTGCGCCTTTTCCACAACCACCATCTTTAGCCAGGAGGGTTATATTTTATCGATATCATATCATACTTAGCCGTTGCAAACACAAAACCATGCGTCTCCTCAATACCCTCCTCAGTGCCCTTTGGGTATCATCCTTCTCTCTCGCCTCTCACATAGCGTCGAGAGAAGCACACCAAAACCAACACCTCCAACAACCCCCCGATGGAAACACCAAAGTCACACCCAAAGTCATAATCATCACCATGGTTCGTTCCCTCTCCCCTGTCTCCTCTCATAAAACAAACTTAACTAACACCCCGAGGACAGTTCCCCCCCGAATCCGACACCTGGCTCCTCAAACCCAACGACATCGGCTCCCTCGTCGCCCTCAACATAACAGTCCCCGGTTTCTCCCCCCTCTTCCCCCACGCACACTGTCTCTCCTCGGGCGACGTATGTCTCATCACCATAGGCGAAGGCGAAATAAACGCCGCCTCCACAATGACAGCTCTCCTTTTCTCGCCCCTCTTCGACCTTCGCAAAACCTATTTCCTAATCGCAGGAATAGCAGGTGTAAATCCCCACCATGGAACCCTTTCCGACGTCGCCTTCGCCAAATTCGCGGTACAGGTTAGTCTCCAATACGAATTCGACGCCCGAGAAGTCCCACAAGGATGGAGTACAGGATATATTCCATTAGGAAGTAATCATCCCACTCAATACCCCGGGGCTATGTACGGCACCGAGGTTTTTGAACTTTCAGCCGGATTGAGAGATTGGGCTTGGGGTGTTAGTAAGAATGTCTCGCTTAATGATTCATCCACCTCTGCCATCTACCGTTCCAAATACAAGGAGCAACCGTTAACCTCGATGGTTGCAAGTAAATTCCGACAAGCGCTTAGGAAACCAAGTGTTATCAAGGGTGATGTTGTGACGTCCGATGTTTACTTCTCGGGCACGTTACTAGGGGAAAGTGTCGAGAATACGACGAGACTTTTTACGAATGGGAGTGCGGTTTATACCATGACAGCACAAGAGGACAACGCAACGCTCGAAACGATCCTACGTGCTCACCTTGCGAAACTCGCGGACTTTCGTCGTGTTATACTTATGCGATCAGCTGCTGATTTCGACCGTCCATATCCTGGTATTTCATGTGCAGAAAATCTTTTCAATTCCACACAAGGCGCTTTCCAACCGAGTCTTAATAATCTCTATATCGCGGGAATACCGGTTATCAAGGGTATTCTGCGGGAGTGGAAGAGGTTTGAGGTGGGTATTGAACCCGGGAATTATGTTGGTGATATTTGGGGGAGTCTGGGTGGTCGACCGGATTTTGGACCCGGTGGGAAGGGAGGTGATAATCCGGTGCAGATGAGACGGAGTCTTGAGGATGGGACGGATGGTGAGGGGGTTAGTGGGTGGGAGAATCCGATTGGGAAGGGGAAATTTGGGGGGATGATGGCGAGGAGGGCGGTTATGGGGGAGGGGTTGTGAGGGGGGAGTGGGGAGGAGTTTGATTTGTGATTGCGTTCGTGGCTTCTGGATGATCTCTAGTGTCCCATTTTCTTTCTCCTTCTTCCTTCTCTATTTTCTCTCTCTCCTGTTCAAGGCGTACTGGTCTTTGGCGTTCAAGGATGCTGCTTTTAAGATGGGTACAGATGCAAATCTGGGGAAAAGTATCTTTTTACTCTTGGGTCTGGTCTGGTCGGGTTTTCTCTCTATTAATCTTTCCATTTCTATCCTTCCTTATTCTTCTTCTTACCTTCCACTTCCCATATCCATATCCATATTATTAACCCTCTCCTTGTTCTCATCGAAGTTTCTAAGGTTGGGAGGTAGGTAGATAGTATGATGGATCGGGTCTAGATGGATGTTCAAGGCTTTATTTTTTCTTTCTTTCTTGGTTTCTTTTTTTTATGGCTTTTTTTTTAGATGGATGGATGGATGGATGGATATTAGATAGATAGATAGGTAGGTAGGTAGTGAGTGGGTAGAGGGCGAGATGTGATATTTTAATTTGACGTTTTAAATATACTCTTAATAGAATAACAGAGGTGTATCACACTCCTCGTTCACATGATTGATTTACTCCTATACTTAACTTCACATTCCTCTATTAATTTCCAACGCAATCAATAAACTATATATACCACTTGCTACACAGCACATACTTATCAATCTACAGATATACCATAGAAGAAGTAAAAACCAAAAGACTGAGACCTGGTATGCGGTAAGGTGAAAAACCTACATATCTAAACTCTATAATATACCACCCCTTTCCTCCGTTTCTCCAGTGCGTGCTGCTTGAAACCGTCCAACTCGTACGTAATGATATAACAGGATTCATGAGATTCTGGGAGAAGAAGATCTAAAAAGCATGATGATTATTAAAATATTTCCGTTCTTCACTATACGAAAGTATATATTATAGGTAAACAGCGCACCTAGATTCACGTGTTCAATTGCTCTTCGTTTGTCATATTTTAAGGAATCCGTCGCGTGGACTTGGGATTTGGTTCTTCTGGGATTTTTGGTGTGGTTCTAGGTACGGCCTATACTTCAATTATCAGGTTGAGAAAAAGGGTTCTCGCTTAGTGATATAGTGTGGGATTATGCGAATAGGCGAATATGTGAATATGCGGATAAGCGAATAAGCGAATAAGCGAATAAGCGAATAAGCGAATAAGCGATTGGTTGTGATTTCAATGGGGATGGAGTGGCCCTCGCTTAATTAACGAGTATCCCCTTGAGATGGTGTGATTGATATGGAACACATTTTCTTCTGAGAACTCTGAATATGTACATGAATTTCTATAGTTCTTCTGAATTGTCTGTAGTTAGTAAATTTGTTTGTGTTTTTCGGAGGTGGTAGGTGATTTTTGGTTGGATATGATAAAGGGTTGAGATTCACGGATTGTGAGAGATGAAGTGAATATGTACCGAGTCTCTTGACGTAGGTGAATAGAAGAGTTCTTGGTGAATGTTATTAGGTTTAAACTGAGACTTCACTGCAGTGAGTGGTTATAGTATCTTAATGTTTCGCGAGTGAATAATTGTATTTGGGAAACTTACTAATGAGGTGATATTGATAATTGGGTTTGTGACATAGGATATTAAGAGGGTTTGAGACCAATAGAACTAGAGTTACTTGCCTACAATATGAATGCACATAGTCATACTGCATGAAATTTAAGGTATGAATTTCAATACTAAGTTCTTAATATACTCAGTCAATGACCTCATCACCTTGATGTGCAAGGCTCGCTTAGAGCTGATTGGCTGTTCCAACGTTTATCACTCAGAAGAAAATAAGACTGCTTGGCTACTTATCTTGGTTATTTGAGATACTTTGAATGAGTTTGAAATCCAAACGATGTTAAGATGATAAGCGAGAGTTATTGACTATTGATTTTTCTGTTAACCTACCCACCATACCTACAACCAAGGGTTAATTTAACATCTTACTGAGATTGTTTTAGTAAAAGTCAAACAGGCTGAAATATTACCGCTTGCATACTTCCGTCAAGTACAATGCGATTCTTGAGTAATTTGAGGTCACCAATCACCAGGCCATAGCAACTGTACTACGGCTTCTAAGCATTCAACTGTCCGACCAGGTTTTACACCGGACCGAGTCCTCGGAGCAAGACCGGTGGAACACGCGGCTCGGAAGTTAAATAATCCGGATCTTTTTAGCCTTAATTCTTAGGCGCTCAACGGAAATTCTCCCCCAGCTAGCTTCCTGCCAGGGATAGCAGGTCGGGTTCTTTGTATCGACTTACACAAACCATATAATATGATTAATTCGCATTAGAGACCCAGTTGTGAAATTCTCAGAAAATGAAGCCAAACTGACCTCGTTGGGTTCATCCCAAAGTCGCCGCCGTCGCTGCTGCGCTCAGGGTGCCTCCCCTTTCTGCATAAGGTCTAACAAATGTCTCGAAGAAAGGGGAGGTACGACCCAGGTAGCAGCACCAGCACCACCAGAGCACCAGCACCACCAGAGCACCAGCACCCAGTACCCGTCCAGCAACAGGCGGCTCAAACCTTGGACCTTGCTAAGGTTGGAAAATCCCCAGCAGCTCAACTCTGCTTCAACAAACACCCAATTCTTGTCCCAATACCTAATACTTCCCCCCCACCTCCGCGGCCTCCGCATCTCCACCATTAGACTGCGACTGCGCATCGCGACTCTGGCCTCTTGAGTGACATTTTGTACCTAATTCCCTAATCATCAACCCCTCGATCCCCATCCTTTGCGACGCCCACACGCGACTCCTGAACTGCCCCGGCCAGCGCCCAAAACTCGCGAGCGACTCTTTGTCCTGCGTGCCGTCTGGAAACGTTTTGCGCAAACACCGCCCTCCGCCCGCCGCCTCCCCCTCCCCTCCCCCCCGCCTACGAATATATAGACGTGTCTGCTGTGGACGCATCGCCCGCCATCAAATGATTGAGTACTGTAGGACGAAATCGCTGCAATTGTAGGCCCCGGGCCAGGCGCTGGAATCGGTTGGCGGTGCTGCTATTGCGACGGTAGGAAAAAAAAAGGCAGAGGCGATCCTGTGCGATACCCATAATCCGGCCGCAAACATGGACCTGAGATCTATCATCAACACTGAAGCTGGCGAGGGTGAAAGGAGTCCCAGTGCCATCCCCAAGCAAACAGCGCCTGTCACTCCCATTCAGGCCTCATCAAATCAGTTCAGAGACTTTGCCCATCCCCATCCACATCCACATCCAGCGCATCCTTCACCCTCCGCCAGCAAACGACCCCATTCCATTCCCTCCCACGACTATATCGACCACGCGCGCGCGCAACAGCAACAGCAACAGCAACAGCAACAGCAACAGCAATCTGGTCGGCCTTATACCTCTTCTCCCTCTTACCCCAATCCCAATAATTACCAAGGAAGACCTCCCCCGCCTCCTCCCATTCAGGCACCGCCGCACAATGATTTGAGGTCACCAGCTCGATTTTCGGCGCAATCTCCCTACCAACAGACGCCCTCGTCGAATACTTCTTCCCAATACCCCTTTCCCTCCCCCTCTCAGGCCCCCCAGAGCCCAGCCCAACACCACCAATACCCAGCGTCCTTTCAGCACCGAGATAGTTTTTCCCAGTCGAATCCACCACCACCGCACCTCCAACAACAACACAATAATTCACTGGGTCAGCAGCACGGCCAAGTATCTCCGGCTCCACAAACACCTCCAATTGGTATGCCTGGGGCACCACACCCATATCTACAACATCAAAGATCACACTCTTCCTTTTCCGCGTCCACTCCGACCCCGACTTCCGCCCACAGTCAACAACCCCCATACTACCCACCACAATACTCTCAGGACAGTCCAGGAGGCTCAGGTCATTTTTCTCACCACCAATTACCTCAACATCAGCGACATCAGTCACAACAGTCTCAACCGGGCACACCGCTTGGTCCTCCCTTGACACAAAGGCAGTCGTCTGGAAATTTTCCGCAACCTTCGAGTCCATATCAACCACGAACACACTCCCAGGGTTCATTTTCACACTTTCCACACACCTCACCCGCCCCACCTGCGCCAGCCACACTGCCACGACATCCAAGTACACCTAGTGGAGGAGGATTCGATTCTCAAAGAACCTCAATTAGTGAACAAAGGAGGTCACAAAGCGATAGGGAGAGAAGCTTGAGTGTTAGTCCAAAGACGCGGCTACCCAGTCAAACACCAAGTTTAGCGGAGGTCACTTTTCCTCAGCCAATG
Source organism: Hymenoscyphus linearis (assembly GCA_900536425.1). Lineage (NCBI taxonomy): Eukaryota > Fungi > Ascomycota > Leotiomycetes > Helotiales > Helotiaceae > Hymenoscyphus > Hymenoscyphus linearis. Next base: position 192,112 of record UNPR01000057.1, on the reverse strand, counting down.
CCAGCGCCCGTCCCTCAAGCCCAGTCACAGGCCCCGGTACACCAAACTTCACCCTCACCCGGGCCAACAAAGAGAAAAATGGAAGATCGAGAGCAAAGGGAAGAAACCCGTATACAACCCATATCCGACTCCAAACCACTGGTAAATGGAGATCATGGTGTACCAATGGCAGAATTTAATTCACCTAAATTACCTCCCAAAAAACGAATACGATATGTAGAACCTCCGATTTGGGCTCAGAGTGTTCGAAATAAAGCTGTTTTTGCTGCGGCCAAGAGTAAAAATTTGGCAAAGCTGAATGGAAAGCAACCAGAAGTACCAATACCGGTCAAGGTCGAGACGAACGGTGGACGACAGCCTTCACCTATTGTAGCCCGAAGCGCCTTTCCAATTTCCAAACCCGATCCAACCTCGATATTAGGCCCGTGGGAAACTAGTATTTTGAATGATAAACCGGTATCTGGTATGACGAAGGCGGTTTCCGATTACTTGTATGCCGAGGTTGTATCACGAGATGACTTTGGAGAACTGTCGAGCCGAGGTGTTGAAATAGAGATTGAAGCAAAGTTGGGCCAATTGATTGATAAAGGTACCAATCATCGATATATGCTACCTGTCAGCAGCGAGTGTGTTATTCCAAGCAATCCCCAAATTACTTTTAAGAGTTCAATGACATTGGTATGTATATTTTTTTTGTTCCTTATCGACGTTCCTATTTTCCAGCCATCAGCGCTGGTCGCCTCTTTGTGTGGTAAAATGTGAAAGTCTGGCTCTGAAACATCACTAACCTGTCATAGCCTCAACATTCACATTTAAATAATTTTCTGAATGCTCAAGTTCAAGCAACAGCCAAGGGATCAAGAGTTCCAGTAACCTACCGACATCGACGTGAGACGGACAAATTCTATGAACTACCTCCTCAATTTCAACAAAGACTACCTGCTGCTCTTCGGGAAAGAATTAGGCCTAATCAAAGTGTGAGCGTCCGAGTTACTCATGATCAGAAGACGGATCAAGTCATAGCCAAAATCATCAAAGTTCGAATCTCCAACCTAGATATCTACATACCCCAACATCCATTGGATTGTCGAATAAGTATCAACTTTGAATGGCAATATGATGGAGAGATTGAAGAGATTCTATCCTTAGGATATCGGGAAAAGGAAAGACGGTCAGCTCGACAGAAGGATCGATTGGGTTATGTCCAAGGTCCATATCAGATTGATTTGACGCAAGTGACCCAAGATGTTATCGTTAATGTAAGTTGATTCCTCTCTCTTTCTGTTCGAATATTGTGCTAATCATCCCAGGGCGTCTCGCGAACTGAAAAGGAACACGAACTCGAAATCGAAGTTAACACCGCCGCGATTCGGGAGCAGGGGATGAGAGCGAGGGATGGAGCGGCGCATATGTATCCTACGCTGGTGGATGGACTGTTAAATAATGTGATTATACTTTCGAAGGAGGTACCGAGGGCTGCTGGGGATTGAAAAAAAAGAATAGTGGCCCTTTGGTTGATTTGAATAATATGAACAGCAGTTTCTGCGGATGAAATCCTTTTTTTTTTCTCTTTTTGAGAGGGGTGATTGGGGTGAGAGATGAGTTGAGTTGAGAGTTGAGATGGTTTCTTGGTTCGCGAGTACCTCTATTCTTTTTGTTTGCTTGTTGTCGTTGTTTATCTTCTCTTCTACGGATACCCTAGGCGTTTTCATTTCTTTTTGTTGATCAAGATTTACTTTTTGGGGGGCATTTCAAAAGGATGGGATGGAGTGGGGAGTGGAAGGGGGGAGTGGAAGGGGATATGTATTATGTGGTTTGTGGTTGATGGATGGATAGGTCTGGATTGGACTAGCTAGGAATCGCTACTCGGTATGGATATGTAATATGAATGTGTAATATGGATATGTAGAATGAGGGATGAGATGAATGGATTGGGGGGTTCTAATTGGGTTTGTTTGTTGATTGGTTGGTACTTATTTACTTATTTACTTACTTACTTATTTACTGGGTGGTGTATTGGGTATTGGGTAATATTTGTATGTGGGGAAGGGGAGCTAGTGAGTGAGTGTGTGAGTGAGTGTGTGAGAGTGGGAGCTTTAAGCACCTAGGGTATAAATCTATATATCTATTTAGCTAGTTAGCTAGCTATTCATCGTCCTTGTTTGTTCCGTTATTTTTTTTTTGATGAGAGAGGTGAGAGGTGAGAGGGAAGAGGATATATGTATGTATGTATGTATGTATGTATAGTACGTAGTATAGTATGGTATGGTATTAAATACGTAGTACGTAGTACATATTATAAAATCCTCCTACTTTCCAAGTTTACGGAGTACAGTTTACAGTTTGAAGAATACGATTCCTACGGTAATGTAATGTACGGTAATGTACGGTAATGTATGGAGGACCGACCTATACGTATTGGGTATTGGGTATTGAGACGCTAGGTAGGTTTTTGTAGTGTAGTGGCACTGCCTTTTTAGAGCCAGAGGGTAGGTTGGTTGGTTGGTTGGTTGGTAGGTTGATAGTTTACTCGAGTAGAGGTGTACTAGTGGAAGTCGGTGGATGGATGGGTTAGCGACCACACCGGGTAACGGTACCTCGTAACGGGTTTTTTATAGGTTGGGCTGGATGGAGAGATGGTCTGAGCTGCCAGAGCTGGGCTGTAGGTGGGCACGGTGACTGGATTGGACTGTGGGTAGACAGTGGATATGGCGGTACACGGGTGACGGGTCGGGCTCGAGCTCCTCTTAGGGTGAGACACGGAGACAGAGAGAGAGCCCACATATATGAGGTGGTTTGCGGTGGTTAATTGTGGTGGGTTGTTTGTTGGGTTGTCGACTGTTCTCACCTTTTTTCTTTTTTTTTACTTGGAGGGGTACTCGAGTAGGAGGGGAGGTGGGGAGGTGTTGATATTTAGCGACCTCAGAGCTGGGTTGTTTTCACGTGCTGCAGCTGCAGTTGGGGGTGTTGGTGTTGGTTGCATGTCATGTATACTCAGGTACAGTACATTGACAGGTCGGGTTGGTAGGTAGGTTGGTAGGCAGGTACAGTACGGGTATCGAGCCGGTTTATCACGATACTGTACGATACGATACTGTACGGTACTAAGATCTTACACTTACAGATTTGATGCAACCAACTGCATTGCATCCCCATCCATGCTTGGTTATGCGGGTGTTGCTTGTTTTTTTTACAGTGGCGTAGGATCTGGCTGTACTCGAGTATTAGCCTAGCGAGGTTTTTTTTTCGCGCGGCTATTTGGATGATATATTATCCGGGATGCTTATGATGGAGGGGGTTGGGACGGATGGTTTTGGGGATTTAGTGGGTTGAGATGGAGAGTGTAGATTTGTTTTGTTTTTGTTGAATACGTATACTTGGTAGGGAATTGGTTTTTTTATTTATTTAGTTTGTTTATTGATGCGGGAGTATGAAGGAGATGGAGGTAATAGAGCGGTTTTGGAAAATGGAAAATAAAGAGGATACCTCGATACTTCTCAGATTACTAACATAGGGGTATTATTCGGTATTCGCAGAGTAAGAGGAGGTACCTAGGTAGATATCGAATTATCTCACTCTTGCACATCCAATATGATATTAGGATCTTGTGGGATTTAAGGGACGAATGGAAGGGCTGGGCTCCGTGATTTTTATGCGGTGGGTCGGTGACGCTTGGGTTGGTTCCGGAATGGGATACATGATCTTCAAGTGTGGGAGTATGGGAGTATGGGGATCTAATTTTATATACGGAGACAGGGTTTTGAACGTTTGGGGGAGTGGTGTTAGGTAATGTTATGAAAGCAATGTAGGTTTAAGTTGGAGATAGATAGACAGACAGTATAGAATTCGGGGTTTGCGGGGGGGAAAGGTTGCGATGGGGGTGGTGGCTCTTGGTTGTAGAATGGAATACATGGTGTTGTAGAGGGAATCTAATTTTATATACGGGTTTTCTGGGGGAGTATTGTTAATGTTGATGCTATTACAAATGTAAATTTAAGCTAGAGATAGAGATAGATGGATATATAGTATAGAATCCGGGGTTGCGGGGGAGGTGGAGGTTTATGCCGTAGTTTTTGAGTCTTGATTGTAGAACAGAAAACATGCTGTTTTGGGATTCGTGGGGGAGAATCTAATTATATATACGGGTTTTCTGGGGAGTATTGTTGATAGTAATGCTATTCCGGATACAGTTTTAAGTTAGAGATAGATAGTATAGAATCCGGGGTTTGCGGGGGAGTGGGAGGGGGAGATTTATGCCGTAGTTCTTGAGTCTTAGTTACAGAGTATGGAATACATGGTCTTATGGGACTCGTGGGGAAAAATCTAATTTTATATACGGGTTTTCTGGGGAGTATTGTTGATAGGATGCTATTACAAATGTAAATTCCAGCTAGAGATAGAGATAGATGGATAGATAGTATAGAATCCGGGGTTTGTGGGCGAGGGGGGAGGTGACGGTAGGGGTGGTGGCTCTTAGTTTCAGAATTGAATATATGGTGTTGTAGAGGGAATCTAATTTTATATACGGGTTTTCTGGGGAGTATTGTTGATATCGATACTATTCCGAATACAGTTTTAAGTTAGAGATAGATAGTGTGGAATCCGGGGTTTGTGGGGAAGGGGTAGGGAGACTGGGAGTTTCTCGGGTGGCTCTTGAGTCTTGGTTGTAGATCATTGTTACAGTATGAACACATGATGTTGTGGAAGTCTAATTTTATATACAGATTTTACGGCTATACTTTTAGCGTCATTGTTGCGAAATACCTACCAAGTTACGGCTATGGCATATAGAAGGTGAGATTAGAAATGAACACTGGATCTATTACGAATGCAATTTTAAGCTAGAGATTGAGAGTGTGGAATTCGGGGATTGGGGGGTAGTGGGGGGGACGGGAGCGTTCCGTATTTTTATGCGGTATCTCTTGGTTGCGGAATGCGGTATACCTGATCTTGCGCGTGTCTAATTTCATATACAGGTTTTCTGGAGTTGTAATTTCTATGCTACGTCTTCATGGGTTATAGATTACCTATAGTGTTATTAGGTCGGGCAAGATGATGTGGATGGTAGACTTACAATTGGCGATATTAAATGCAGCTTTTGGTGTTGGATTGTCAAAGTCCTAATGCTTTGTTCTTCTAAAGACCCGATGTTACAAGAGCCTAATTTCATATACTGGTTTTAGCGTTGTATTCTCAATGATGATACTAATGCTGTGTTTTTATGGCTTATAGATTGCGGTATCAGGTCAGGCTTATGATGATGTGGACGGTACGGTGGACGCCTGGAGATGTACGCATGGGGTACTGGTGTTGAATCTGGATTCTCTGATGATATGCAGGTTTTGGGGTTGTATTTTTGTGGATGGGACGGGTAGGGCGGGTTTATGGGGAATCTTCGCAAGTAGTTTGTGGTTCGTGATCTTAGGGTTAGGGGAATGGATGGGGCTGTGAACTTATGACGTTGTATTTTACGGTATGATACGGAATACCGGTACTGTATGTAGCATGGAATTGAATGAATGTATTGTTCTGTACGTACAAAAATCTCCGAATAGTTACCGATATGTAGGCAGGAGAGTTCGAGAGACTCTTCGAGCTTATGGATTACGGCGGGGTTTCTCTTATTCCTTTCGGATCTAAGGGTTTTAGGTAGCTCGTTAGTACGGTAATTTGTCATGAGAAGGTTTGATATTCCAAATTACAAAGAAGCTTATACTTCGTATGGGTACTTCCAAGTTAGACTCTGAAGCTCGAAACCTTACAGCACGGTACGGACTTAACATACTCTCCTGAGAGGCGTGTTCGTAGCGTTGAGAAACTCTGAGATTCAGACGAAGGAAGTTACTTGAGTAGGAACGAACGGTCAGGAACCGAACCGAACCCCGCCTAGATTGCAGGAAATTCAAATTCGGAGCCGAACAACACCAAGCTTTTTCCTTGACAATGCCATCCCTTCACAACCTGCTCTCCCTCTTGCTCTCCTTGGGCAATGGAGGGACCTGGTGGGACCAGATCTCGGAGAATTTCTACTTCGGGAAGGTAGCTACAGGGATATGAGGGGTGGAACCGTTGAAGCTTTTTTCGTACAGCTGCTGGAGGGCGATGGATTGGATGAAAATGCGAGGACATGGATTGGGGGATGGCATCATGCTTATTTTCTTTTAACCTTTTTTGGCTAACCGTGCTAAGGAACGTACGTCGATGGATGGGAGCCGGGAGCGAGGGGAAACGGGGATCTTGGTGGATTGCAACGTCGGGTGATGGCTAGTTTTCATGATCTACTATTCCGCCTTTTTCTTCGGCTCCGCTTTTTGGGGGGGCTTTTAGGGGAGGTGGGTAGATACTGTGCTGATAGGTGACGAGGTTTCCACTTTTTGTTATGGTTGGTTTGTTTATATAGAAAGGGAGGGAGCCAGACTTTTCTTCATCTCAATTGCTGTTTGTTTTCGTGTCAAAGTGGGACAAGCATTCAATTGTCTCAATTTCTTACCGGTTTCGTCTATCCTTCACTGGGATATCCTCTCATTATGAGGTCTCTTATTGTCCCTTCGCTTCTGGCAACTTTTACTCTCGCTTGCCAGAAGGAATCACATACAGATCAAGCACTGGGTCTTACAGCCCCAGTAGACACCCAATACGTCCTCCTCGCAGAACCCGTCCTTGAACCCCGCGCCACATTCCCACCCTCCCTCACAGACGAGGAAACCCTCCTCGTGAACGCCTTTGACGCTGTCGATATCGAGACCTGGTCATCTTATTACACACACGGCGACCACATCGCGGGGAAGAACAAATCGCAAGCGGAATGGACGGCTGAGAGGTGGAGTGCGTTTGGGGTGCCGAGTGAAATTGTCGAGTATGAGGTTTACCTGAATTATCCTGTTAGTGCGAAGTTGGACTTGAAGTATGGCAATGGGAGTGTTTATCAGGTTAGTTTGACGGAGGATAAGTTGGTCGAGGATGAGACTTCTGTGGATCCCGAGGGAATTCCGGCTTTTCATGGCTATAGTAAGAATGGGACTGCGGAAGCAGAATATGTTTACGTTGGGTGAGTTCAGTTTCCCCTTCCCTGGTTTCGGGTATTGTGAAATTCTGGGACTTTACTAATTGGAAATAGTGCTGGTCATGAAGATGATTTCAAGGCTCTCATTGCTTTGGGCGTGCAATTGGAAGGCAAAATTGCTCTCTCGAAATACGGAAATCTATTCAGAGGAGTGAAAGTTAAGAATGCACAAGCTCATGGCATGATTGGAGTTGTGATTTTCACAGATCCTGGAAGTGATGGCCCCCAAGCTGCAAAGGGAGATATTCCATATCCCGACGGACCAGCTAGGCAGCCTAGCTCTATTCAGAGAGGTAGTGTTTGTGATCTCACACTTGCTGTTGGTGGTAAGTTTATTAATACCCACCGAAAAAATGAATAAAAAGCTGATTCTTCAGATCCAACAACGCCAGGATACCCCTCAAAACCAGGCGTTGAGAGAACAGACGGAGCCGCAGTTCTCCCTCAAATTCCTTCCCTCCCAATCTCCTTCCGAGACGCTATTCCTCTCCTTGCAGCATTAGACGGGTTTGGGGTTTCGGGTACAAATGTCAGTAAGACTAGAGGAACCTGGCTAGGAGGCCTCGATGTGTCTTACTCTACCGGACCCAATCCCGCTGCCACTCTTTCCATGGAAAACATCATGGAAGATAAAATTACACCAATTTGGAATGTGATGGGTATAATCAACGGAACCCACTCAAACGAAACTATTATCCTGGGAAATCATCGAGATGCTTGGATTATTGGGGGTGCGGGTGATCCTAACTCTGGAACAGCGATTTTGGCTGAGCTGACGAAGGCTTTTGGGGAGTTACTTAAAACTGGATGGAAGCCTCGACGTAATATTGTGATCTGTTCATGGGATGCTGAAGAGTACGGAATTGTTGGATCAACTGAATGGGTTGAGGAGTATGCTCCTTGGCTTTCTGGAACGGCATTCAGCTATATCAATGTCGATGTCGCAGTCAATGGTGGGAATCCATATGCTGATGCGTCTCCCGAGTTACATACGGTCGCAAAATCTCTGATGAGAAAGATCGTTTACCCAGCCGGATCACAATCAACACTTTACGATAAATGGCAATCCTTATATCAATTTCAACCCGAGTCCGAAGGATTTGGAACACTAGGAAGCGGAAGTGATTACACAGCTTTCCCCCAGTATGGAATCGGAGCAGTAAGTTTACCCCCTCTCAATATTTAGATCAAGCTAACAAGAACAAAGCTCGATTTCGGAATGGGAGGAGATGATAAATCCCCAGTTTACCACTACCACAGTAACTACGATTCCTTCCACTGGATGCAGAAATTCGGCGACCCAGGATTCGAAATCCACCGATCCGTCGGTCAATACATCAGTCTCCTAATGTACCACCTCGCCTCGGATACCATCATCCCCCTCGACCTCGACACCTTCCGAAAATACGTCGGCTACTGGAACCGCGACCTCCTCACCTCCTCCATCAACAACCAACCCAATTCAGGCAGTCTCCAAAACTTCCTCCGTTTCACAGACCTCAAAGATGCTGAGAATCTGTTCGCTAAACGCGCCCGCGCATTCATGGACTACGTCAACCAAGGCGGGTTCCAAGATAATGCGAAGAATGTGGATATTGCCAATGGGAAGTTGAGGGACTTTCAGAGACCGTTTGCGCAACAGGGGGGATTGCCTGGTCGAGAGTTTTATAAGAACGTTGCGTATGTGCCTGCCGCGGACAATGGGTATTCGGCTACGACGTTGCCGGGACCGTATGAGGCGCTTAAAAAGGGGGATAGGGAACAGGCGAGGATTGAAGTGCAGAAAATCGTTAAGGCGATTAATCAAGCGGCAGATGTTTTGAAATTGGATGATTTTGAGAAGGTTTAAGGTATTGGATGAATTGGATTGGAATGGGTTTAATGATTTTATGATAATGGATATATAGATGTATAGATAAATCTTTCGCTTGTATATATAGGGCAATTATTTTGGTTATGGTCTGATTTGGAAGTTGATTGTCTTCTCATGGTGGTGAGAATTTCTAGAGTGGTGAATTTGATTGTTTTTTGATACCACTATGGAACGGAAGTGATCGGATATCGTTACTACTCAATACTACTCAATGCTATAGTAGTTTATCCTCACCAGTTAATCCTTACGTAATACGACTACAAACTTTATAAGTACTATTTACTATAGAGAAGCTATCGCTGTCCTAGCCACCCTCGTGGTCAGCCTGTCGTATATGTATACCCGCTCCGGCTGATACACCCCCCTTGCCCCTTGCCCTCTAGCTAGTATATGGCTCGTAAAACTCGCTTACTTTCGTGTTACTTGCTACTTAATTTGAGAGAGAAAGAGTGAGAGGGAGAGGGAGGGAGAGGGAGGGAGGGATAGAGGGAAGTGCAATTTCGCTATATTTTCTTTTTCTCGCTAAGGCGGGCGCGCTAGTACAGAAGCCTTACCTAATAGAGCTAGAATCACGAGAACACTCCCGTCTTCTTCCCTAGCCTTAGAGCCTCTTAAGTCCTAGCCTTCTTGATTTATAAAAACTACTTACGTATAACAATAGCAATAATAGCGACCTAGAACGGCGAAAGGAATAGAGGATATAGTAGTTAGGTATTGGTAGAGCTAGAGGGGTTGCGATAGTAAGGTATAGGCGGGCAAGGGCGACAGTACCTAGGTAGGGAAAGAATAGTGGCTCGGGGTGGCTGGTTGAGAAGCACCCTATAGACGAAGACAAGTTAATACTTGTAGTTGTGTGTAGCTGGTTACGTGAGGATTAATTATTATGACGTGAAGAGTGTTGGCGATATCCGATCAACTCCGTTCCGTGCACCACTCTTTTCTCGTGTGTTATAACTGCAGTAGGTATTCCAAGGTCGAAGGATTTTCCCTGTGTATATTCACTTTCTCAAGAACCAAGAGATATATTAAACCAGGACAATTGGAGAGATTCGGTGTTTAGTTTGGTTATGTGCGTGACATATGGTAGCTTCCAACCAACCTGGAACCCTAATGGGAAATTATTGACATGGGAGGGGGAAAAAAAGGGGCAATCACGTGCGATCGTGCCCAGGCATGTTTCATTTCAACGCGTCTTTTCATCGCGACATCAAAATGCATATACAGTACAACTCACAAAATGGCGCACTATTCGGAGCAAGCCATTATTGACCAGGCCTTTAAGGAGAATGAAAACTGGACGACACGACCAAAAATACCCGTGCCTAAGGTTGATTTGAAGCCTGGGATTTTGGAGTGTCTCAAGAAGTTGACCTGCGATGCCTCCCAAGAATGGGCACTTTGCGATTCAGTAGCCAATCCAACAAATCCAGGGATTCGTCTCAAAACTGGCGTAGGGATTGGATTGCCGCTCTCAGATGGTGACGCGAAGGCACTCATATCAGCAAGTTATCAATCTCCGGGTGAGAAAGGGGACATTGCAGAGTGGACCGCTCGCAGTTCATGGGAATTCTCAACGAAAGAGTTTGATCTCACGAACCCGGAATTCGAATTCTTCGTTGATGGAATCGTAAAAAAGGTCACCGCTAGCCTGGGGGTTGATGGTGCCGGCGAAGGGGCTAGGGCAGAGCTACATAAAATGACTCTTCGCAGTCAAGGAAGTCAGCATTTACAGCAAGAGTAAGACACACCACCATGCATTAAGCTTGATTATGGCTAATAATCAAAGTCATGAGACTATTCCTATGAAATTCGCCACTTTAGAAATTTGCCTACCTTCTGAACATGAAGGCGGCGAGGCCCAAGTTAGTCATAATGGCCAATCACAAACACTTCAAACGGCTGGCTCGTCACAATTCGGCAGCACATATCTTGCGTGGTTCGTTCATATGCCCCTGGAAGAATCTCGCTTATCCTGCAGGTTTTCTGATGTCTCTCATGAGGCGAAATCAATCATTAAGGGCCGTCGACTGAGTCTTACTTACAACCTCTTTCACAAAAGTCTAGGTCCTAATGAACTTGGATTTGCAGCCAATATGCCGGTCACAAAGCTCAGGTCCTTGCTTTCCTCATGGAAATGTGATCTGCGCGATAAAATGTCACCTTTCCAGTATTTTACTTATATGCTCGATGCCCGATATGCCGAATCCAGTCTCTCATTTGGTTCCTTGGAGGGAAATGATCGCACAGTTCTGTCTAGAATCCTTCAGCTTTGTGATGAATTAGAGCTTGTTGTATATTTGGCTAACATGGAAGTTTCGGTCATGGGAACTTGCCGTATGAAGAATAAAATTGATGACGTGGATGAAATGCTGACATCGTTGTTGAAGGTTGTAGATCCGGAAGGTAAAGTGGTAGCAGAGAACATGAAATACGATCCGTATTTCGTTGAAGGCGATAATCTCGCGGCATTCAACGGGAAGGAACCGGACGAAATACATGACGATACTCGTGCCGAAGATCAAGGTTACAATGAGTGGAGCGATATGCGACACGTCTATCATCAGACGGTATGTGATTTCTCCACATGATAACGCATTTTTGGTTATAACGAGTCATTCTAGGTAGCCATCATCATGCCGAAAAGCTTCAGACCTGTATTCTTTTTTGGACCCGGAGATCTAAACAACGATCCATGGGGTGGCTGTGACGCCTCGAGCCAAGATGCCAAACCTAAAGTCATAGAATGGATAGCTGATCTCTTTGACGCGCCTGATTTCGACGATGGTGTTGCTATACGCAATGATATCAAGCATATCTGCAGAGTAGTGATATCTCAAATGAGAAAATACGAACAAGCCCAACGTACAATTCGCCCCGGATACCACCCAGAAAGACGTGAACAGGTTTCTATTTCTGATGATACACTGGAATACGTTATCATGACTTGTATCAAATTAGAGGATCCAAATCTTCTCGCAGATGCGATATTTCTGTTTCCCCAGCGCGCCCGGCCAACAGATGAGTTTCTATCGAAACTTGGGGCTGCCATTTTACGTCATCGTCTCAAGGATTCTTTATCAGTGTAAGTCCATTTTAAGATAGGTTTCGAAGTACTATTCTAGGTCTTTGGTCTGTGGAAGTCTCGTTCACCAAAGCTTGCGCTGAAGTAGAATGGCTGTTTAAAGCACAGTCTGAAAAGCGCTAGATCAATTAGAGCTTCAGTTTCTCGATTTCAACCCTTTTTAGGAAGCATATGACAGTTACATTTATGAAGCTATAAGAAGCAAAGATTCACATAGAGCAATAACCAAACCAATCCTTGATCTATTGACTAACGTTAATTCCAGACTTAGCCGACGATTTCCAGCGTCGAACAATTTTGCTTCCCGGTATGACACCCTAAAAGCAATACGGGCTGGTATGAATGAGGAAGGGGCCCTCAATTTAGCGTCGAATCAGACATATAACTCATGGATCGATTATGAGATCCGGAGAGCTATGAATGTCACGGAGATCAGAACACTACAGGATGGCGCTGTTTTGGGAGAGTTAGTGAACGACTGTTTTGCTACTGTATCCGGACAACCAGCGTATCTTCCAAGGCAGAAACTTATTGATTGGTTAGTCACACCTACTTTGTAAAATGTGCCATTTCTGACCAAACATAGTATAGAATATGCGGTCGGCGCGAATTCACATCATACCACTATGGTCTTGGAATTTCTCATTTACCTTTCTCGACCATCTAACAATAAGCCTGATTCTTGTCAAGAACTTCATAGTGTTATCGTCCAGAAGCTTGCAAGCCCCCTCAGCATAGACGAGTTTTCGAATACTGCGGAAGAGGTCGACCCCCAAAACTCCCACCGCGTTGTTGAGGTCTTGTTACAATGTCATAAATTCGGCAATCAGACAGGAATTGCTCTTCTGCTTGGGAAAATTCTTAGCCAAGCAAAAATCACACCACTATACAATACGCCCTATATACCCTTCCTCAAGATACTATGTAACGAGCTCGTCCGTCTAGACGTACCACTCCAGGGTTCTTTCTTCCAAACATTCTGTCAATGCATGCTCATCAAATACGTCCAATTCTTTGTCGGAGCGGTACCCCAAATCCCAATAGATTGGAGCCGCCCACAATCTGACTGTAGCCCAGATTGTCAAGATTGCAACAGACTAAATCTTTTCCTAACCAGTCCCTACGAAACAGTAATAAAATTTGCCGTCGGAAAACGAAGTCGTCAACATATCAAGCAACAATGCGAAGCCATCGGAGGTTTCTCCTTCAAAGAAAGCTCAGGATCAGGTAACATTTTAGCCATAACCAAGGATTTATCTGGATTCAATGAAGCACTTCAGGATTGGAAGGATCGATTTGATGCCGCAAAGGCCATTTTCGAAAGTTTTGGCGAACCGCTTCGAAGAATGCTTGGGGATACGTATTTGGCTATCACTTCCCTTTCTATCGATGGACTTCCTCAGGTCAATTGGGATACGCGGTACTTCCCTGAGCCACCCTCTCAGCCAGCGTTTCGGTATTTGAACAGGACTTTTCCGTTTTGGGGGGATGCTGGGAAAACGGACCTTTATGGGGGTGAGTATATGAATGAGACGAGGACTTTACCCCATATTACAAAGCCTAGGAAGACTCCGGTTCCATCTGGTGCTGTATGATCAAGTTAGAGGACTGAGGTTTTGTGAATGAATGGGTTTTGTAGTATATCATTTGGATAGCTGTTAGATATCGAGGAGCTTCCCTATTTTTTCTTTGTACATTCGCTTCTCTGATTCTTAGGAATCAAGTTTTGTGATACTGTAGTCAAAAATATCTGTAAGCAGTCGAAAGTTGAAACCTCACCGACAACCTCTTTTTCATTTTTCCAGCACCAGGGTAAGAGAGCCGGTTTTCAATGTTTACAGGTTGCTTTGAAAATTTCTTTGCACCAGTTTATTGTTTAATCCCCTATACTCCTCCACCTTCTTAAATAAATTGAGGATGTCGACTATGAAATCTAAATATAGATTGAGAGTATAAATCACGTGAAGGCGTTCCACACTTCAAGGCGCGTCGCGTCATCTTCAGGGACTGATAACCTGATTTCGGACACTCCGATATTCTGCTCAAAGTTTTCACGTCCAACGACATGAGATGAAATTGAATAGATCAATTTAATCTTCTCGATGGATAATGAATATGATCTGAGAGCTGGCATTCTTGAATGCCTGACAACCGTTGATGTTTCCGGAAACTGGACATCTTTTGGCCAGGAATTCAACCCACCAAACCCCGGAATATGGCTCAACAACGGCGGTGGGATTGGCCTGCCATTATCCGATCGCGATGCAGAGGCTTTGATAGCTGTAAGTCATCAGGTACGTTCTAGCAAGGAAGAATGTACTGTGCGAAAGACCTGGGAGCTGTCACCAACCGATTTTCAAATCACGAATCCGGCATTTGGTCCATTTTTACGTGAAATCGTTAAGAAGGTCAGTGCTGGACTCGGTGTTGACGCAACCGGAAAGGGGGTCAGAGCCGAGTTGTGTAAATTGCTGCTTTGTGATGGCGAGGCACATTTTGAATCACAAGAAGAGTAAAGGTCCTATCTTCATCCGGCCAAGAACCATAACTGACAAACTCGCGCGATTTCAGTTCAGAAAAGGCTCCAGGCGTGTTCGCTACTTTGATTATATCTCTACCAACCAAACATGAAGGAGACGGTTTCCGACTTACGCATGGTGGAGAGACCAAGGTTTTTGACACCGCGACAGCTTCCTCCTTCGATTTGTCCTATTTAGCCTGGTTGGTTTCCTACTCTCGAAATAGTCTTCTCTGACACCTGTGTTTCTAGGTTTTCCGACGTGGCTTATGAAGTGAGAGAAACCACAAGTGGCCATCGATTGCTTCTCAAATACAATATCATCCATGAGACTTTGACTACAAATGAACTGGCTGCAGGCTCCAACAAGTCACTCGCTAAGCTAAGAAAGCTTTTCACTAGTTGGAAAAGCGAAATTGATGACGGCGATGACGAATTTGTGCAATTCAGTTACCTGTTGAGCCAAGATCGCACTTCTCGTGATCTTTCTTTCAACGCTCTCATAGGAAATGATCTTGCCTCAGTATCTCTCCTTCGCCAGATTTGCGACGAGGTTGGATTTTCACTTTTTTTGGCCGACATGAAAACCTCCAATAAAGGGTATGGTTCAGGGGAGGCAGAGAACCCGTCGCACCAAGAGATGATTGAAGTTGAAGAAACAATAACAACCCTTCAAAAGGTCGTTGATCTCGAAGGAAGAGTTGTTGCCGAAGAGCTGGTTACATACGAGCCCGAGTTTCTGCATGATGATGACCCTTTCACTGACAAGGAGCCAGACGATCGTGATTATGAAGAGTATGAGTATGACTGTTATAAGTTGATATACTTTTATTCCAGCACGGTAGGGCTCTGCATTCCATGCCACTATTTGCCATTCTAATGAGACCTCAGGTTGTAATCGTGATGCCTAAATCTTCGCGAATAGATTTCTTTTTGAGTCCCAGTACTAAGCCCAAGTTCATGGAGTGGATAGAGACGTGTATGGCAGAATTTTATCAAAATCCTGACGATGAAGAGCCGCGAAATGATATTCGACGGGTATTTGAGAAGGCTCATCGCCAAATAGATCAATGGCGTCTACAGCAAGCTCGATTACCCATAGATGAAAGAAAGCCGAACGTCACCATTCCTCAAGAAACTGTCGAACGAATGATCACTGCCACAATCGAGTTGGACAACATGGAACTTTTTCGAGAAGTATTAGACATCTGGCCCGCACGCCCAAGTGATGAGATGGTGGTAAAATGTTCTGCCATGATCGTTCGACACGATGGTCATAATTTACTCCCATGGTAAGCTATCCCGTTTAAGCTGTAATTGTAGCTTGAAATTTGAGCATCTTTCATGCTCGAGCTAAATCTCAACTGCAGTTTGCGAGGCTTCTTTCCCACTAATGAGGCATTTTCAAGTCGCTGTGGTGTTCTTACTTCATTTAAAAGGGGGTTCAATGAAGAGGCGGAACGCACACTCAAAGCAGTAGAGCCATATCAGAATTGGATCAATTCCGAAATGAGACATGCGACGGCATGCACAACATTCAAGACAAGGGAGGACGGCGTTGCCCTTGCTCA
Organism: Hymenoscyphus linearis; assembly: GCA_900536425.1. NCBI lineage: Eukaryota > Fungi > Ascomycota > Leotiomycetes > Helotiales > Helotiaceae > Hymenoscyphus > Hymenoscyphus linearis. The sequence continues at coordinate 176,005 of UNPR01000057.1, read as the reverse complement.
AATATGTACCTCGTTCCCACCAAGTGATATATTGAATGAGTAAGTACCATTACATCTGATCATTGAAAAAAGCTAAATGTACATAGCATATTGCCGCCCATCATGAGAGCCAACTCTCAATATACATGAATGCTCATGGCATTCCTGAATAGCATTTTTGCACGCGCCCTTGGTGGATCCGGGCTCATGGATACCAATTTTGTTAAATCGATTTTTATGATCGTTGTCCAGGATCTAATCCCACGTCTCAAATTGGATGTCTTCATCGTTCCAGCAAACACTATTGAAGTGCCGAAAAAGTACAGCAGGTCAGCACCAGCACCACCACCGCCGCCTCCTACAATGGACCCTCAAAACCATAGCGACATCGCCGACCTGTTACTGCAATTTCATGGACTCGAGCTACATTCTCAGCTCTCTCAAGCACTACAACAACTTTCATCGGGTTTAGTGCGCAGCTCTAGAAAGCATTATAGTACAGCATATATCCCTTTTCTTAAACTATTAAGCAGCAAACTCGAAGAAGGTCAGATTCCTCTTAAGGGATCGCTTTTCCAAAAAATTCTTTGAACTTATGCTTAGTGGATACGTATTGTATTACGTTGGTTATGAACCACAAGCTCCGCGGGATCACACTCTTCCAACAATTCCTTGTCCAAGGTCTTGCAAAGACTGCGATGAACTCAACAGCTGGCTTCAGAGCCCAACCGAGACTGTCACACAATTTCCGCTTGCTCCAGGCAGGGTAGAACACCTCAGAATACAGTGCACGGGAGTGGGTGGTCTCACAGTGGAAAAGCAGAGAAGATTGACAAATTCCTGGAATCTTATTGTGCAGAAGGACAATTCTCTCTATCGAACTGCTCATGCAGCATGGGGTGTACGAAGCAGCCTTGCTAGGACCAATTTTCAGCGCTTCGGAGAATACTTGCAGACCTTTCTTGGCGATATATACATGGGTATCACAAGTTTCCATCTGTGGGAAGCGCAGAAAATTGTTTCTCGAGAGACGGATCCGCAGAATATGCCACCGCCACAATATTTACCAGCAACGACACAACATCTACAGAATTCGATGAATTCGCCACCCTTATCAACGATGGTTAACTATTCGGATGCGAATCGGACGCTCCCTGAACTTACCAAGCCGAGAAAGACTCCAGGATCAGGATCCGTCCCGTCGGGTGTTCAAGTGATTGAATTGGACTGATTGCATTCCGGTGTATCACTCAAGTAGTGGTTATACAATATAATCTTGTAGACGAACTAATATATATCTTTACTATTCAAAGGGCATATTGTTTATTGAAGTGAGCTGGAATTATATTATTGACTAGCTGGGAACCTACACGTGCTTTTTATTATATCGTTCAGGCTAACCGAAACAATAGCATTGACGGATCATAATTTCCCCTTTTTAGTTACCGAAGAAGTAGGGTAAAGTGTCAACTACTTGCTCCACTGCGGTACCCAGTGCCGAGAGACATGACAGCTTGCTTAATTAAGTACATGAAGTGACCAAGTCCGACCATTCCATTACCGACGCCATGATGCAATCCTTCGACGTTGGGTATTCTCAAGCGCGACCGACCCAATGACGGCCATATCGCTCCGTGAAGCCACTACGATCGGCGAACCCAAAATAACCCAACATCCACGTGCGCCGAGTTTCCCGGAAGAAATTTATGCTTTGGATGGTGTCGATGCCATGTTTTGCAAATTTCCGGAATCCGTTAACGTAACTACTCGTACGTCAATTGATCTACCTTTTCTAGAATCTTATAGTTCGCGAGTTTATTTGACGCCCCGATCAGCTGCTGTGTAGGCCATAACAATATATCAGCACACCGCTCAGCTCAGCTCATCCGAGATGTCGAGGTCGGAACGCAAATTCCATACATGGACATCGCTTCGGTAAATTTTCCAATAGCTCAGGGTAGCTTCGGAAGTCCTCGAAGCCACATACCAATAGTTTCTCATGTCCATACGGGTTCAGACCAGGGAATCCATTTCTCGTTCATGTCATCTAGTTTGTCTATCTCCTGAGCTAGAGTAGAAACTTGTTCCTTGCAGCTACAGTACACAGCCCTTCCCCTAGAAAGTAAGCGGAACTAGGTACCCGGTTCCGTTACAAGGGACAGCTGACCGACTAGCTCTTCATTTGGGTTTGCTGCGTCGTCAGTGTGCTGCAGGTGATGAACCGGAGGGAAGCTGTCGTGGGCCCCATGGACCATGGTCGAGTTTCGTCCTCGTGGCGTGGTAAAATTGTCCTGGTGGATTTCGGGGATTTCTGAAAAGTGTCGCATATCTGTTGGGCCTTTCTAGAACTAAATTTGATGGGAGACGAGGGGAGGACGGTGATAGGTGACGTTCAGCTTTGCGCAAGTCACACTAGGAGGGGTAGTGTCGACTGAGCGGGACGGGACGTCGGACGTCGTCGAGCTGAGACGTTTCACACATTAGAACAGAAATCGGGATCGATCATCCATGACAGCTTTTACAGGCCATGAGCTTCAGTGACTTCATCGACTCTAGCTGAGTTGTAAAGTAACGTATTAATTTATTTTTTTATTGGCTACGAGTATGTAGATTATACTGGCCAGTTTTTCTTCCGTGGCGCTTCATCGCCGTCGTTGTCTACCAAGTTCCGTAACGACTCCGTCTTCGCATGCTTGGAAAAGGGAGCATCCTCAACTCTGGTGATGCTATGTGATATCACGATCTGCCCCCCTTCCATATTCAATACAGATTTTGTATCCGTTGATGGGGCTATTGAAGTTCTTTCTTCTTCGATGGAGCCCCACTCCTCATTCCTTATTTCATTCCTTAAAGCATTGTTTGGGGGAAATGGGGATAATGGTGTGTCTGCTGTCGGGGTGGTCGTACTCTTCATTCCAACGTTACTTCGTAGCAAGGCTTTTCGTGTGTAGATGTATAAAATGACATCGACAATCCCGCTTGATGCCATCATTGCTCCTGCCACACAAAAATACACCAATGGAGGTCTTCGTTTAGCCATGGAAGCGACCCGTCCAGCCGCGAGTGGCAAAGTCAGGATAACATATGCGAAAGGGTAAACTACCATGTAGCGAGCCGTTCGTAATATTCTTTGCCTCGATAGTGCGAAGTGTTCTGCTTGCGATTGTCCAGTGACGATTGTAGTGGTGCCCGTTGTGTTCACTTTGGTAAAATTCTGACTTTGATTCCCTGACGACGCTGATAAGACACGAGGTTGAGCCTTCGAAGTGCGCGCGAGCTTCATTCTGAGTGAGAAGAATATTGAGATGTAAATGACGAGGGAACCAAGTTGAGATACAAATATCCAAACGTAATGAAGTGTAAGTCGGTCTCTCTCATGGTTTTCTCCAACCCAACACTGCAACAGCCATTATTAGCGAGAAGCCAGTGAAAGCATCAGAGATACTACTTACCCATGCACCAGCAGGTACAAAAAAGTTTTTGTGGTGAGTAATTGGGCCGATGATGGTCAAAATTATACAAAACAACCAAACCAGAAGCACTGCACCGAGAAATATCGTAAAAGGGATCGTCTTCTGAAGTACCAGATTGATAAAAGTATGGATAGCAATCGACAGAACCCATACCCCCGAACTGAGATCTCCAATTTGAATAAGCCAGCCTTGAGCAAAACAGACGGGCGATGGTCCAACGAGTTTGTTCTTAGAAATCCAATGAAAGGCCAGTAAAAAACTCAGTGCTTGTTGTAGATCGGCCAGGAGAAGATTGTAGATCAAGACAAATATCTGATTCGAAGCAATTGGGCGTAAATAGTACTTCCTCCAGAAGATCATTCTATATGTGATAAAGACCAGGAGTGCAAATGTCGATACTGTCGAAATCGCTCCTATAACCCCCATTGCTATCATTCCACCGCGGACATCGAGAGGCAATGGATCCAAGTTACCTGCAGAGACGACATGGCGTGGGATCGACATTGTGGCTTGCAGTATGCCAGTGTGTCGAGTGAAGTTTGATATTGTCAACAGCTATAAGCTGGACGTGATCGAGTGACTTCTGTGCAAAGCAGCAGAAAGTTGGGTGCCAGATACGACGATGCCTCCACTGGCACGTACGGATAGGACCAAGGCCAGACCACATATATATTTGAACTCACTTGGACGATCCGCAGGGGAAACCCCATTGGAGTCCGTAGTGGATTGGGCGAACCGGGTAGGGCCATACACGAACTAGTGAAGAGGCACAGTGCGGTTAACCCCTAGTTGACTGATACTAGAAGTGGACCCGAGAGAGACGATCATATGTTAGTACAAGCCATAGAATCGTCCACCTCGAAGCGGGAATAGAAACCTTAATCGGGTTTTTACCAGACCAACGTTATTAACAGAAAAGGGGTTTAAATTGACATGAAGAGCCATTATTGGTCAGAGCTGATTCTCATGCACTCAACCCCAGCTTTTCACAACATCCAGCGTCAACTGAGTGCCGTAATAAATCTCACGACCCGTTATTTCAGTCCTGGTGGCTAGACCTGTCAATTGGTCTTTTGGCAAGCCAACTTTTGAAGTGATATCATCCGCTCCTCGTAGATCATAACCAGACCGTGGATGCCATGGACGTTGTTTTGCTAGGTACTCGGTATGAAACTGTCAAAACATTACCCAGGTACCCATGCTGCTCATATTGCACAGTACTCGAGTAAAAACGAGACAATTTGATTCAAGAGGCTGCTGCCATGCCCGAAACCCCAGGTCGGAACTAGCGGAGGTTTTTTCATACACTCCGTACCGTACCGTACGGGAGTAGTGGGTTGCCACCAAAATGTGACCCAAGGTCCCAAGGTCCCAAACTTTCCGTATCCCCACCAATTGGTGGAGAAGCTGGAAGGAGGCAAAAGCAAAACCGGGAGTGTGGTTGTGGTTACCCCACATTTATTACTAGCTCAACCACTAGGAAGGCTGCATTGGCCACCGGTCAATCAAAGCGAGCTCCCTTGGGCCCTGGCGCAGGTACGATACCCCACCTAAAGCACCTTTACAGCTTCATGGAGCCTTATGGTGCTGATGACTTCGGGATACGTCAAAACGTACCAAAACTCGTCCGCTTGGGCGTGTGGCATTGCTGTCAATTTCCTCGTATCTGCCGCTCAACAAGATATGATCGGCGATTCCCCAAAGGCACTCCGTACAGTACCGTACTGAAATATTGGGTATTGGGAAATAATGTTTGCTGATCCGGTCAGGATGAAATCATTGATTCCTTGACCACACGCGAATTCCAACGGCATCAGGGAAACGAGACATTATTTTCGAAAGGGGCCGTGAACGGGTAGACGTCCGAAGCAATGCGGGTGGTGAAAAAAATCTACACGGAGTGTAAACGTCCAACGGAGACTTCATGCATCGCCGGCTAAAGCCATTCTCGGGGTTGATTGGTCATTTTAGCGACTTACTTTGAAGACGGACCCAGATTAAGCTTATTAAAACGCTTAGGGATTGGTTGCGACTTTTACAACCCCGACCTTCAACCAAAACTTATATCAAGGCAAACCGGTCGACTCCTTCCTTGTTGGTTGTGAGCTGCTGCTAGTGTTACCTTCTTCTTCCCAACGTCACAATGCCTCTACTTCGATCACGAAAAGTGGTGTTGTGGTGTGATTGTGGAGTGTTACAATAGACGTTAAGAACTAAGCTCTTCGTAGAGATGATCTCCCCGCGTCATCCAGATATCGGGCTTGGCCTGAACCTAACCCCTCAATAGGTCCACCTGGATCCATATCATCCCATATGCGGGGTAAGTTTTCTCTATTTTCGCAAGAGTGCGCAACCTGTGCCACGTTTTTATGTATATCATACAGTACCGTAGTACGTCAGTGTCCACTTTTCGGCAGCAAATACGAGTTTTGTCGCAAAGGGAAGAGGAAGTCTCTTGTAGAAGGGTGGACGGTGCGGTACATTATCATGAAGCAGGCAATACGAGTATCGCATCGATTCGGAGTTTGGTCTACGCCCATATGGAGGCGGACTACTTTCCAGATACCGAGAATCTGGGAGGAAGTCTGGCCTTTCTTGGCCGAAATGCTTCAGCCAATATTACCCCCTCGCTTAAGTTCACGATGGCATTCCCAAAGTAAAATCACTCTTCGACTCTCGAGGGGATTGCTATCGGGGGACTGAGCCGTGAGTTAAAGGGGTAGGCAGCTACAGTAAGAGTTGACCTTGTTGCGCAGATCATATGTGATACAAGTCTATAATGCCCAAACGGTGTCTTTGATTCGCAGATTTCGCTAAGAGTTAGGGCCAAATTGTATTAACTAGGAAGGGGTTCGCAAGAGCATGTCCACCCCCTATAGTTGACGAAATCAGTGGGCTTAGCTTGGTATGTTGTTGCCATACACCAAGACGGGGAGACGGGTCTAAAACCTAAATTGTTCTGGTATTGCTAAATTTATACTTATAAGCACTTTACGCTTAAGCAGTAGAGTTTGGGTAACAATCCCAGGGTACCTAGGTGGCTTTTGTACCCTTAGAAGAAATTTTCCCTACTCGAGTATCATTCTAGTTCTTGTGAAGTCGCACATGTTATAGTTAAGAACTCAGGTCTTTTCACTTCGATAGATTTAAGGCACCATGGATTGTTTTGCTATACTAGGCGCGTTATTGTATACCAGAAGTGAAGACACAATTGCATCCTAAAATGTCATTGGACTTGAAGTGATTGAGGCGATGTGGAAATAGACGCACAATCATATCTATCGCCTCGTGGCTTTGGCCGTTGGAACTGAACCGTGCGAACATAGACGCCTCATTGACAACAACTTTAAAAAAGAAAACTTTCACGGTAATGATTTTCAAACCTAATCTTCTTCAATATATTATGCGCCTAGATATTGCTGAGTTTCTCTGGGACAAAAATATTTGGTTGCCAGGTACTTGGATCAGTAGAATGAAGGGATACTAAAGTGACAGGAAAAGGATGTGTTGATTGCGGTAGACTTCTAAGTCTCTAGGCTACTAAGGACTATTTAACTGCTACCGTCAGCTAGCGCTAGGGCCAACTACCCCTCTTTTACCCCTTACGTATATAACCTTAATTTGTAATAACTCTTTAGAGTAAATAGAAATAAGTAGTCAGGTACCTGACCTGACAACATATTTTGGGGGAAGTGAGCTTAATGTGACTTCAAAAGAAATTCGCGCAAATCACAAGTGCAGCTATCATGGCAGATGAAGTTGAGAATTAAAGCGATGACTAGGTATAGTACAGATATGATTCACCACCAAGTAGACAACATGGAGTCCAAATACCGATACCTTAAGGGTAGTTAAGTCAAGAGTAACTGGGTACTGTTTGACTGAGGATAAGAGGTCATATAAGCAAAACCACGCAAGTCGTTAATTATCATTCGCGCTCTGCGATTTAGGGAAATGGGTGAAGAAGAAAAGACGAGAGTTTTTGATTCTCTCTTTCCATTTCTGACTTGTTTTTTTCCCTGCAAGCTAGTATTGTATGATCCAAGCGTCCTACCCAAAGATTCATGCGCCCCTTGAGGCACAGTCAGAGAGTCGACGACCATCTAGAGCTTCCATCTTAGTGAGATTGTCTTTGAATGCAATGACACATCGATATGCAGAAACGAAGTTTATCGAACTTTACATTCAAGAAGCTACTAGACATTGTCATGTTTGGTTTCCACGGTGGGTATAGACGCCATTTCGGCTATCATCGTATCTAAGGAGTCGCGAGACTTATACAACTTCAAGTGCCTAGTCTATTAATAAAAGAATATTTACGAACGACTGGCAAGTATTTTTCTGGACCAAGAAATTCCATTTCAAGGTCGACTCGGGTTTCTGGAGTTTTGCCCAGTGTAGCCCTCTTGATAGACATCCAAAGATTCATCAAAGACATTGATTCTCCTTTTCTGAAAGTGAAAGAGATCCAGCGCCATAATAACGTTGTCCGGAAATCTTCAAAGAAAAATGGGGACAACTGGACTCAATCCTTCCTGTATCCCCTCAGCTGCTACCAGAAACACCTTTTAGCGTGCCCCACTTCTAGGATGTAAGCGAGCCAATAGGACCCAATTATTTCACGACTTTAGGTGTAAAAGTACTATATTTGATAAAAACTACAGAAATAAGGCCTTTTTTTACATAATAACACGTCGTATCTGTTGTAGCCGAAGGTTGTTGAGTACCGTACGCTTAATCTTTAATTATTATTAGTAAAACAGCCTAATATAACTCTTTTTAGAACACGATCTCTAAGTAAGGTGATTTTGTACTTTTCTAATAGATTTAAAGCCTGTTCTAGGCTATTTAAAGGGTAGAATATATAGACGGCGTGTCCCTAGATCTATTATAGGTAGTCGCGTAGAATAATATTTAATAAAGGGTATTTAGGAGTAGTATTGTTAATTTTGAAAAGTTGGTGTTCCTACCTCTGTCAGGGGTGCGCACGGACTACAAAAAGGTGTTTCTGGTAGCAGCTGAGGGGATATGCTAGGCAATTAAAGCTAGACAAAGCACCTTCCTATGTGAGTTTATACTAGCGCCAAGAACACGCTAGCTAGTCTACGCTAGTCCAAAACAGGCAAGCCCTTTTGTGTGACTCACTCGCTGTGCAGTCGTGTGACAGACATATTCACCTAGGGAACGAGGGAACGATTCCTAGCAACATAATCTTTGTCATACTCAATGACTGTTTAACCATTAACATCTCTTGGATGTACCTATTTATTTGCCTTAAATTCCTCCCTCCCTCCCTCACCCCTCACCCCTCAAACCTCAAACCTCAAACCTCAAACTTCAAAACACACTTCAACTTTCTCATTTCCAGAAAACACTACCTTTGCAAGAACCCAAAATCACAGATTTGAGCAACACTTTCAGAAGCAGCCAAAAATCTACAAGATGGATATCCAACAGCTTACTTCAAAGGTCAAGGAAACCCAGAAGGCTATGACGGCTGTAGAGCCAGTCAATGTATCCTTCTCCATCATGGAAAAAGACCTCCTTGACAAACTCAAAGAACTTTTAGATGAAGCCCGCGATTCTACTAAGTTCGAGCCCTTTGCACGATCCGAACTTCGTCGCTTCCGAAAACATCTGAGTAAAGTGCAATTGGAAATGGTGTCCCTGTATAAGAGAACTGAAGGTGTTCCTTATAACGTTTGGTTTCTTGCTGGACATACAGTTCAGCAGTTGGTGAACTTGTTGGAAAAGATAGAGGGAGGGGAGCTTAATGAGGGGGATAAACTGGAGGATTGGGGTCTTGATGAGTGGGAGAATTCTCCTGAGGATCACCCTGAGCTGGCTTAGACTTGATTGGTAATGGTGAAATATAGCCACTGGGTTCCAAGATGATCCAAATATACTCGATCCTGAGAGGGCTCCTGGCTAATTTCTTTCCTGATCTCGATAGATCTTATACACAATAATAAAACTATAAGACATGATTTCTCTTCTATAAAGAAAGGAAAGTAAAGAAACATACCCAAAAGGAAACATAAAAAGCATATTAAAAAAGCATATCAAATGAATATAGACGAATGAAGAAACAAAACAATAAGTGAATAAAAACATAAGAAGGTACTGCTATAGATAAGGATAAAAACTTGTAAGTGTAGATATAATCTCGCCCTTTGAGATGTACTTCCTAACCTAGGCTCTCTTTATCAAATAAAGTCTGTATAAAGATGAACTTAAATTAGCTTAGAATTGATCTAATAGCAAATGCGCCTACTGCTTTAACTACTCTTTTATAAGACATAAATTGTGACTTTTTTATATTGTTTATGAGATGCCTTGTTATCCTCACTCAAGTGTTTTTACATTCTCATTTGTTTTCGTCTATAACTTTAAGGGATGCGACGACTTAACACCTATACGCGGTACATCCTACGAACCTTTAGCTAGGGCTTGCCCTAGTCTAGAGAGCTAAGATTAAGTCTATCGCGAGTGATCGTACTCGCGCGTAAGTATAAGTAGTTTTTAACAGCGAAAAAGCGTCATGACTCTCGACTTCCGGCAGCGACTTTACACCTCTTCTTCTCTACCTCTATCTACTTGTCCGCCACCATACCTACCTACTCTCTCGATGCTCTCCCCAGCTAGTCTTTTATATAGATACCTACAACAATATACATACCACCTATCTAGGGAGGAAAGGCGCGGGAGCTATATTTGGAGGGGCAGGGAGGCCTTACTCGTCCTAGGGGGTAGGAGGGGGGTAACACGAGATAGACAGGCTACGAGGAGGGGGGATATAGGCCGCTAAATAGGTTATTTCAGGGGTTTTAAGGCTATTCCGACTTTCGAATTCTATACGCGCTAAGACTTATAATAGGGCAAGGTAGCCCTACCCTTCTTGCTCATTGACTTACTACCTAGCTACTAGGCGGAGATACTATTATATAGGTCTATCTTAGGTCTTTTAATTCTATTGAGTACCTAGGGCCTATACTCTAAAGACTCTACGCGCCTAGGGCCTATAGGCTCGGAAACTACCTCGCTGTAGTAAATGTTTAACGACCTAACTAGAGGGGTCAAGTACATACGTAGTCCGTCAGTCCGGAATCCTACTTAAAATGCTTTCTTTAGCTTATATAGCACTATAACACCGCGGGATTAGGGACCCGGGCTTATTTACGGGGGGTCTTTTTAGCTACTTACGTTTTTAGCCCCTTTAGAATAGAATATATGTATAATAGTCCTTGCTTAGCACGCCCCTATACCCCTTGGGAGGTCTAGGCTATACTTATACCCCCTAGATAGGTACAGCCTTACGGCGTAAAAATATATTCATTTATTTAGTCTATAAATTTGAGCTAAATTCCTTAAGATCCTTTTTTGGAAGAAAGTAGAAAGATAGATTTAACATTTTTTACCTCTTAGAATGTGCCCCATTAGTTTGACAAGACCCGCAATCTGATCTCTAGGCTCAGAAGATGCGAGTTCTAAGAAATGTTGTTCTTGAATCTTGACAGGAGAAGTCACTATAGAAGAATACCTCGCAACGTAGACATTCTCGCCTTCAATTTTCAGTTCAGACACTTTTGAGGTATATGCTTTCCTTACTACCTTCATCAATCCCAGAAAAAAACACAAAGCATTCAATTCCTTCTTTTAAACTTTACCAAGTCAATTATGTAAAGTTTTTCTCATGGTGTTGACAACGCATTCTCTGTTTCACGACGTGAAACAGGGATGTATGCATCCCCACATCCATCCCTGTCAACTCAACAATAGGTCCAAGATGTGTGAACAGAAATCATTTACCCCAAAAAGATTACAGATTTACATTCTAGACCCCCAAAAAGACTATTAAGTATCAAAATTACCAAAAAATAATACCAAGCGAGTATTTCACCCGTGGTTCGAGACGCCTGATATATAGCTAACCTATGAGAAGTTTCGAAAAAACTATCCCGCGATCGACGCAATCTCACCGCCTCGACCTTCAAGCAAAGAATGGGTTGGCCATTCCCAGACGTATCGAAGGAAGTGCGTACCATTACAAACATCGTATACATCATTGCGATTCTTTGGCTGCTTATATGTCTTCTCGTTGCATATGGTATCGTGCTATTGCACCGGATTTCTGGGGATATAAGGGAGGCAAGGCAGATGCTCAGAAGGGCCTTGGGAGACAAGAATAATCCACCAGAATTGAGGTTGAAAAGACAATAATAGTCTACTGGTTTAATGGGGAGTGGCAGGTGATGGTTACAGTATGTGGCCAATGGCGATATTACCAAGACTTGTTTAATGTACTGTGCTGTACGATACCGTGGCGCTTGGGGATCTTGTACTGTAACCCATTTGTGGTTCTAATAATTTCTCTTTGGAAAAAGAGAACTGAGCTGAGCTTTATCACAACCGCCCATTTTCATTTTCCTCGGAAATTTCTGCATCAAATCGTACCACTAGCGGTGTAGAACGTTAGTCACAAAGATTTCGCGTCGGGAAGTTTGTATGTGGTGTACAGAAAAGTCTTATTATTTGCATCGATAATTTAGGATTCCCCGTCTTTCTTTTGTATTCTATGTTTTTCATACTTAACGAATATGACCTTCTGAACCTGGCATCAAGCTCCAGGAGTCCCTCGGCTCTGAACAACCTTCGTCGTTCCTCGTCGAAGTTTACTGTCGCACTGCCCCTTTCTACACCACCCCACCTTGTTGTCAAGAAGTGAGAAAATCTGCGGGACTCATTTGAGGAAGTAATAGGCAAGGGCAAATGATGATCTTCAGCAATAAATGAGTGATTAGTGACAGTCATCGCCCTAGTACGTAATCAGCGAGAAGAGATACTACAGTATTAACAGCAAAATCTGAGCGGGTGGAACCGATCTAGTTTTGACTCTTTTGAGAAAGGGGACAATTTGCAATGGCATCTCTACCTGTAACTGGAGCATGGAAGTAGCAATACAGAATCGTATTCCTATACAATCCAATCATCTAATTATTCTAAAAGTCTTATAAAAGCTCGCTATGCTATTTAACCCAGCAAAATAATTAAAAATTATACTTCATGAGCCCCAATGCCAGAAAAAATTGAAACCAATACACATCATTAGATAAGAGGATGGTCATGTGCCTACCCAAGAACCTCCTTTTTGCCAGCCCCAAGGTCCCCTTTCCCATTTGCAAAGAAATAAATCTCACTGCCCACATCCCTCTCCTCCACATACCGACACCCATTATAATTCTTCCAAAACGCCCCCATATAACTTGTCCCATCCGCCTTATAATGCGTCCCCATAACCTTCTTAATCGCCTCCGAAGCTTCGAAAGCGTGATAGAAGGGAATTCTGGATGCGTGATGATGCAGGACATGACAATCGATTGCGCCGTGCAGAAAATGGCGGCCTATCCAGCCAAAATCGCGGTCGACGGTCGAGGCTGCACCGCGGAGGAAGGTCCATGTTTTGGAGGGGTAGTATGGGAGGGAGGGGTCGGTGTGTTGGAGGAAGGTTATTGTTACTGTTTTTTGGTTGGGTTAATCTTTTTGGGCTTGTTGACAAGCCAGGAGGACTGAGATTAAGAAAGAGGAAGTTGTAGAGTTTTTCTGTCTTTCTTTTCTTGATTCTAGAGAGTGGCAGAGTAATGAGATAGGTAGGAGAGCCTTTCTATTAGTTTCTTTATTTCTTCCCGTTGGAAACTTTTAGGATCCAACAGCCCTGTCTTTTGCGTTTTTTTTGAGATAATGACGAATAGGAGGATATAAACTTACGAATCCAATGGTTTGTCCATAGCCATGGAGCACCATATAACAAGAATGTATTCAGAGCCCCGAAATACGTGACGCTCGTCCATAACGCAATTACCATAACTGCTATTCCCTTGTCGCTCAAAACTATATCATCTCGATTTGCCGGCTTGAAATTTGGTCCATCACTACCAGTGTAGAAATGACTTCTCTTCCACCAGTCTACTGCTGCCATTCTTGGTAGAGCAAAGTTATTGATCAGAAGGTAAACTGGCCATGCGATCAATTGATGGCCTATAAGAATCAGAAGATTGACAATTGGCATGTCTTCTATCAAATCCCAGTATGTGAAGACTGCCACAGGTGTTCGACTTTCCCGCTTCTCCATCCACACTTCTTTTATGTCCGGCACAAACGCAATATCCCGTTCGATGTTGTTGGTCGCTTTATGATGTTGGGAGTGAGTAAATCTCCACGAGTGGTAGGGTACAAGAAGGAAAGAATGCATAATGAGTCCAGCTATATTGTTAAATCTTTTTGATGGAGAAAGTGCCCCGTGTCCAGATTCGTGTGCCAGTTCCCAAACACCTGTAAATAGAAGCCCCTGTGTAAAAGAATACAATATCCATCCCGTAACTCGAAGTTCATGTGTTGGTAGACGATGTATCTGTGTTGCCAATCCGGCAGCAATGAATACGTAGAGGAAGTCTCGGACGATATATGAGAGGGAGAGAAGGGTATTTCGTTCAAAACAATGTGCTGGTATCGCATCGTAGATATCTTTCATCGTATACGTGGGCGGTTCAAAGAATGGCACAACGTCGTCATCCCCTTGGGGACCATCCTTGACGATTTTGTTTGCAATTCTATCTGCCGTGGTTGTTGGAGGTTGTAGCATTTCGTTGTCAGATTCTGACAAGTAAGTTGCCGTAAAGGATACCTGAAAGGAAAATAAATAAGTTGAGTTTCTATTAAAGAAGAAGTCGGTACCTTGTACGGAGTATATTTCTTTTTTCGAGAAGACAGTTATTTTGACTTTCATATGAATAAAGCCCTAGCTTGGTCCCTGGATTTTGAATACGTGGTTCAGGTGAAACTTAACGGCTTGCCCCGGTCCGAGGGTCACTCCCGGGCCACGTGGATACGGTGGAAACGTTGGAAACGGATAAGCCAAGCATGTGGTTCTACCAGTATCCATCATATTGGTGCAGAGGTACCATGAAAGCAGCAAATTGTTTCTCCGCAACAATGGTTGTTCCCGTTTAGGGAAATGACTAGAACCGGAATGGGAAATCAGGGTGGGAAAATGAGAGAAAGGGGCGATGAATGAACTCCTTTGTTCTCTGTGGAGGTTTCATAGGGCTATTCAAAAGTCTTACATGCTCCTCTCAAAAACCAGGAGTTGCCCAGATCTTCGTAGCGTAGAGTTTTTCATACTCCAGACTGAGTAAACATATCTGACGATCTTATAGACCCACTAAACGGAAACATTTCCCGGTTAGTCCCCTCTTTTCTTCTCAGAATTTCCCGTTTGGGCGATCGCCAATGCTTCACCGCTTCCCACCAAGACTTGAAAACTTGAATTCTGTGCCAATTTCGATGAAGCTATCTTTGATGTTTGATATAAGATTGATGCTGCTTTGCATACAGTACAAATTGCGAATGGACGTCCTCTCAGTGATCCCAATCTAAATAGCGTAAATCTTGTATACCCACTCTCTCCACCGTCTCCAATGGAGTTCCACTAATAATCAGATCCTTGGTCCATTCCTGGAGAACCTCAGCGTGGTGGTATTCAGATATAGGAGTCGTTGGTACATCTACAAATGAAGTTGTCAAATATCTTGATGTTCCCAACGCCTCATCCGAGAAATCCTGATACTGGTGATTGTTGACAATAATCACTTCAAGATGTTGCTCGTCCTTCAAAATCACTCTCATCGCTGCAACAGTAGATGGTCTAGTTGGGCAGATTTCATAGCTCGTGTAGCCATGAAACTCACCATTCCACCGCTCGTGTAAGTCATCGATAGAGTCAGCATTTGTGAGTATCAACGTTTGAATACTATCCATGATCTTAACGTAGGGCATGAAATTCTCCATATCGACATTATAGAGAGCCAGGGTTGTTAATTTTGGCCAATAGCTCCATACTGGTGGTTCTGGATGGAGCGGCCAATGGAGATTGAGGAATAGTTCGTCTCTTGTACTGCAGAATACCTCTATGGCTGTGAGTTTCTCAAAGGCCTTCCGCAAAATAGGTCGTACTCGCTCATCATCGTTTTCGGGATTAAGGCTTCTCAGCTCCATATCTATGACAAGCCGCTTGAGGCTTGGAGCGAGAATGGTGAAAAGTGTATCGATTTCTTCAGCGATCCCGCGATCCTCAATCGTTCTAGAAGGATATGGTTTGAGAACAAGAGACGTAATGAATGGAGACACCCGAAGGCGGGAGATGCCGCCCGTCGATCTCTGAAATGTGTCAAGTGAGCGGAGAAGAGCCGTGAGACGCCATGGTTTATCGATAAATAGGCAATATTTGTAGAGATAGTTACTTGCTATTAAGTGAAAAGCGGTATTTGTGAGGCTCAAGGCAACAAAGGTCTTAGTGAGAACGTCGGTGGCATGTAGAGCGATCGGGATGAGAGGTGGTTGAGGGGGAAGTTTTCGTATGATCAGGATGAGTATTTCTAAGGGTAATGACTTGCTCATATTGGCTGGCGGGTCGAGAAGAGATATAAAGACTGATATCTAAAGGTTATAGATGGCGTCCACGTTGTCTCAAAGTATAGAATCGGTCGGTAGAATGTTTATCCGTCACAAGCTGCCAAGTCACGGGACGTGGGGTAAAAAGACATACGGATACATGTTTCTATTAAAGGAACTTTGTCATTACTCTAACTATAAATTTCGGGTAGAGGCTGTTTATTATAGAAAAAAGCAGCGTTTTATAGCCTTCAGAATGTCTATATAGTCACGTGCTGATACAAAATGACCAAGGTCGGGTACTTGGGTACAGAATGTGAGGAAAAGAGGATGTAGAGAAGTTAAAAGAATGATGAAATTTTGAGATATTTCGCTATTCACTGGCTGTCCCGCTAGTGGTACTAGCGTCATATCAGGGTATTTTAATGTCTTCCTACCCTACTTTACAAATTAAAGAGTTCTCCCCTTTCTATCTGCAACATGAATTACTAGGCTACAAACCGAATATCACAATTTTGTTATCTGGTGTTATTCTCTAGGCATAACTTCTGATACAGACTTGCGGTGAAAAGTTCATTGGATCTTTTCAATTATTGGAGGTAACATTATCTCATTCCCTTTTGGACTGACGTGCATAATTCGTTGCGTATAGAAATTGAAGACATTATTGTTTAAATACTAAATTGATCAAATAGGCAATAGTACAATCTCCTGGAGAGAATCGGAGGTCCTGGTCGAAAATTCAGATTGGTAGTAGTCGGCTTTTTTATCTACGCCTTGGAGTTTATCACATAGAAAGTCTTTAAAAAACCTCGAGAAAGGGATAATGCACTGAAGCGAGATAAAATTATATTTTCGAATCCCTTCCACTATGTAATGGCATCGATACATTTTCTCAAATATTTATAGGACCCAAATACGTCCAACTCATTGGGTTCTTGACATCGATATCATACTCTAGTATCTTCCCAGAGGAAATACCATAAGCCCGCCGATCGTAACTCATAGAAATAGCAGTAAAGTTTGCGGCATCAGGAGATCTATTCAGTGTAGGAGCAGCTAAACCACTCCATCGTTGATCATTACACCAAACACTAGCTATTCTTCCATTCGGGTATAGTTTCGTAAGGTAAATATCTGATAGGCCCGCTGCAGCAGTATTGAGAGCAATTGCGGAGAGTTGTAAGGTCTCTTGACGGTCGTCTTCGAAGGTTGTAGCTACATTGAGATGAGGTTAGCGAAATTCCAAACACATTAGTTTGTTGTTCACATACCAGGAAGCCAGGTTCCTCGAGTCCATGCGAATTCTTGCATTACTTGGTTGCTTATTCCATAAGCCTTCAGCAAACTTGCAACTCTTGAAGTAGTCGGGTTAGCGAGAGGAACCAACGCCAATGGTGATCTGGACTCCACTGGACTATCCACATCGGTCGCTTGAAGATCCCAGCCTTTTACTGATGGACCCTGTGGAGAGTCTATTAACGTTCGATTGTAGCTGATAGTTTTGAGCCTTTGGTTCGCATCTTGAAACATAAGAACGGTGCCATTACTGCACCAAATCGAGCCACAATTGTGTCGAGTTGCGGCTAGCTGAGAGTCGGGGTATCCATTGAGTTGTCTGTTTGTCAGCGACCCTAGTTCCCAAGTACGAGCCTGCATATCTCTTGTGTAAAACTCCATTATGTTGTTTTCGGACGAGTAAAAGTAGATCGACATTTGGAATACTTTGGAACCGACAGCAGGGTTCTCGGTATAATTTTGAGCAGGAAGATCGTTAACATATCCAGCGACCGCTGCGATTGAGGTCCCAGATTTGACTCGTTCAGCGTCCACAGAAACTGGGGACGTGGACCATGTCGTATTCTGCGAGTCCCAGATAGAGCATAAAATAGCGTTTGTTCTATTCTGGTGCAGCAGACCACGGTATACAAAGTTGTTATCAGTCCAATTGATTGACGCTATTTTCGAGTTCTCCAACAGTGCGGATATTGGTTGACTCTGCTCTGGTTCTTCTTTCCTTGGCTTTGGCTTTGGAGCCTTCCTCTTTCCAATTGTTCCTCCGAGGACGCCACCAACTGCAGCAGCAAGCAGCAAAGCCACGATAGCAGCTGAAATGATAAGTCTTTTCCTCGTAAGTCCGCATATCGTGCTTGCCCGCTTTTTGTTATCGGTGAAAGGTCTGCATGAGAGCTCATGGGCATCTTGGAATGAAAGCTCGGTTTCTGAAGTGTACTTGTGTTTTTTTGTGTCGACTTCGAGTGCTGGTTGACTAACTTCCAAATCGTGGGTCGAGTCCAGATATACCCGCTCGAGTGTACTGTGCTGCTCTTGATTGTGCATTTCTCAAGCGAGAGAGGAAATTCTTAGATTCGGCTATCTGAAATAGGTTCTAAGAGGCCCAGTACAGTGCGATAATTAAACCCAACACCGTGATGGGCATATTGAATTTCTTTGAGGGGGACCTTCAGGCTGAGGGTTGAGGGTACCGAAGCTGGTTACACGAGGGGTTTTCATAGGTGCCTAGCGGTGTCACCACCGAAGGTGGTACATGTGCATGTGTATATTACAATAGAATATCCCTTTTTAGTACCGATCCTATTCTATCTTTTGATAATTGCACGTCTTCTGAAGGAGTCTTTGATTATTAGAACCTTTTGTCATTTCACTAAAAACCAGAGATTCCACACAAGATGCTATAATCCTGACTATTGCATATCTTCACCTGTATATTAGATAGTTCTGCACCATCAATTCTACATCCTACTATATTCCACTCGGCGAGCATCAGAATAATGTTCCTTTCACAGAGACCACCCTAGAGTATGGGTTAGAGGAGTATTTGGTCATCCTAAGCTGAAGGAAAAGTAGTCACTGCATCAGGAATTGTTACACTTGGAGGCGTAGATGAATTTGCCGCCGATTTTGGAATCTACAATCGGACTAGTGGGGCCTGACAATGGGCCCACGCGTGGTGGGTATATAGATACCATCTTTCAGCTCTAGTCTGGACTCATTTTAAACTTATTTGAGAGGTACACGATGCAGGGTTCTGGTAAGTCTTTCAGATTAAGTGAAATGGACATTGGTATTTGGTCTCATGTCTCGTGTCTCGCGTCTCGTATATTGTGGTTCAGTGAAACACACAAGCTGGCGTAACACAGTATAGCTCGAGTAATATGATTTCAAAGTCTTGGTCAGAAGATAAAGGTTGTTGATAGGAACACAAGATATCGCTGGCAGGAAATCTCTAGGAATTTTGATTGTTACTTGTTTTATATTCGCTTTAATTTGTACTGTTTTACGCTTGCTATTTACTATTGATTTGTATAGGCCTTATATAGGCCTTATTTGTAGGGGGAAATCAGGGGCCTGTCATATGACCTACGAGTATGAGTAGGACCTGTAGCCCATACTCTATTAGCTCCTTATACAGAAATACGAATACAATGCCGATCAATTGCACCTGTATGCTGATTACAACAGTCAACCACCATTAAT
Source organism: Hymenoscyphus linearis (assembly GCA_900536425.1). NCBI lineage: Eukaryota > Fungi > Ascomycota > Leotiomycetes > Helotiales > Helotiaceae > Hymenoscyphus > Hymenoscyphus linearis. The sequence continues at coordinate 156,608 of UNPR01000057.1, read as the reverse complement.
GTAATCATGTCCTGTACGGTTGACTAGACTTTTGCCTCCTTTCCCATGTTCGTAAAGAGGGCGGACAGCTCCCGTTGGACCACGTCCGGTAGATCATATATAATGAAATTCTATATTGCCCAAATACAAGTCTCTGGTTGGCTAGATTCGCCAGAGTAGCTGAAAATAAGGCCAAGTCCGTAATATAGACAGGGCAGGGGTTTATCAAGATTCAAGACCTGTCGACCCTCTTTAGCATGAGAAAGGCATGTGGACGAGATCGACTACTATTCTTATGCATATCATTTCATCATACTTACAGTATAGGGCTGTCCAAAAGCTAAATTTAGCGGAAAAATCCCATTCTCCCCTCCACAATCCATTCATGTGACTCCCTCCCCATTCGCAGAACAGACCTTCAATACTGTATTAGCTCGAGTTTAGAACTACAGTTTCCACAAAGGTAGAATGGCGTCATATGTTGCTACTCGCAAAGCCAAAACTGGGGGAGAGATCTTTCGTTATGTAGATAAAAAGACAACAATCTTGAGTATTTTATAACATTGTGGCCTAAAATGGAGTAACCGGGAAAATACGAGATATGTTGATCGACGGCTCGGAGAATATGGTGCTCTCCCTTAAGTCCTCCCGAATAAAACCAAGACTCTAACCCCGCACAATGGTTCGATTCTTTGGCTGAGACAGTGCTCAACTACCGCAACGCCAAGGAAGAACAACAATTTTCCTTTTGCAAGCGTACCTATCCGCCAACACATTCCGTATCAGTGACATGGTCAGACCTAGACCTACAGATGTACTTTGTAGCAAATAAGCCAGTCGTGTGTGTCCTTCGGGACGATAAATAACTCAGTGGAAGCAAATATGACACTTTATCCACACATCTTTCTGTATCATAGGGCGGCCCGAAATAAGAAGAAAAAATGATATTTGTACTCCGTATGATTAGATTTGTTTCGGTAAAGCTTACAGGGGTCTTTCCCACGCTTGATAACTGTTTCCATTTCCACAACTAGCTCAACAACTGGAAAAGAGTTACCAATGTTTACGACTGCAGCGATGGTTAGTAGCGATCACTATTCTATTCTACAGATATGAACATGACGTTCTTGATCTGCTAACATAATATCCATCGGAATACGACATCAACACTCCCGCTCCCAGCAAGCCTCTGCCGTAAACTCTAAATCTACAGCGAAATTCTTGAACAACTCAAAATCCTTGGCCCTCACTAAACCTGGTGTGTTATTTTTGGAGAGGCCACTATAAATTCCACAATAAGCTTTCTTATCCACTGTATTCGGCATTCCGGACAACACAGCATTCCTTGGTACCGGACCGTAATTTTCCAGCAAGTATTTGTAGACGGAAAGCTTCCACCAAGTCAACGATCGTCAATTACTAACTGACTACGGAGGCTATCAATTGCCATCTCCTACTTATCTAGGTTGCTTTGCTTAGCCATGCTTAACGTGTTGGCTGAGCTCACCCCTGTGGGGTGGATATCGCTCTGCGGCGCGCTTTTGGCGATCAATGTATGTATTACTTTTTTACACAACAGTCTTTCTTCTAGTATTCAAATGATAGAATGTGTGCTGAGTGTAATCTTATCAGTTCATCGGTCGATTCTTCTACAATGCTTTCCTCCACCCATTGGCTAAAGTCCCCGGGCCATTTCTAGCGGGGGCATCTGGAATACCATCTTGGTATGCCGCCATGAGTGGGGATCGACATATCTGGTTATTGAAGTGTTTCGAGACCTACGGTAAGATGACAACAGACACCATCTTTATGAATCTGAGACTGACAGCTCCCAGGTCCTAAAATCCGTGTTGCACCAAATACAGTCATTTTCCGCGATGGTGCCGCATACAAAGATATCTATTCTCAAAAAGCCAACGTGCAAAAAGCAAAATTCTACGAAGCGTGGCAGAAAGACGACAAAGATGTAAACACCTTTACATCTCGGGTAAAAGCAGAGCATTCTCATCGTCGGAAACTCCTGAACCAATCTTTCAACGAGAAGTCGTTGTTGGCATCCCAACATTTCATGCACAAACATATCGATCGCTGGAACGAGGTGATGATCTTGGGAGTTAAAGATGGTGAATGGTCGGAGCCGATGAACTTTACCGACCTGGCGGATAGATTGGTTTTCGATCTTATGGGAGATCTTTGCTTTGGGGCAACTTTTAATATGAAGGAACCAGGCGAGAACCCATTTAGATATGTTCCTCATGCTGTTATAAATTACATGCAGTTTTATTACCCGGTAAGAGATCTGATCCAGGTTACTATGATATATCGAGGATTCGCTAATACTCATAATTCCAGCTAACACGCTCTCCTATGCTCGACATGATTCTTTGGTTAAAGCCGCGTGGACTTAACGCTCTTATGAAATCTATTACACCGCCTAATATTCGGCAGTATATCCAATTTGTAGAAAGTTGCGTTACTCAACGTCTTCAGCTATATAACGAACAGAAACTCGGAGCAGAGAGCGATCAGAGAAAGGATATGTTTTGGTTTCTCTGCGATGCGAAAGATGATGCTGGTCGTGCGGCATACTCTTTCGAGGAACTTAACGCAGAAGCAAATACTCTTATTGTTGGAGCCAGTAAGAGATCCCATCCAGGTTGACTGACATATTCATTATACGCTTGCTAATTACATAACTCCAGCTGATACTACATCCACAACTATGTCTGGTATAATGTTCTACCTCACACGTTACCCCGCCGCACTCGAACGATTAGTAACGGAAATCCGCGAGAAATTCCCCACGCCAGAAGACATCGTTCACGGACCGGAACTAACATCCTGCGTCTTTCTTCGCGCGGTAATTGACGAGACTTTACGTTTAAGTCCACCAGGACCCAGTGAACTTCCACGAGAAGTTCTAAAAGGTGGCCAATTGATCGACGGAGTTTTCTACCCAGAAGGTACTATAGTCGGCTCCTCAAACTGGACAACCGGACACTACGAGGCGGTCTACGGGGAAACCACCGAGATGTTCAGACCAGAACGATGGATTCCAGACCCAAAGACTGGTGTTACAGAGGAGGATGTTAAGGTTCTTCGTTACAATTATCATCCCTTTGCTACTGGACCGGGATCTTGTCCGGGGAAGAACTTGGCCATTTTGGAGATGTCTATGGCGGTCGGAAGAACTGTACACAGACTGGAGATCAGGAAGGCGACGAGTGGTGATAACACCAGCCTTGGGGAGGGAAAACCTGGTAATATATGGGGAAAGAGGGAGAAGAATGTTTTCCAGCTTCAGGACTCGTATGTTGCTTCACGACAGGGTCCAATGGTACAATTCAAGAAGAGAACCTCTGGAAATGACCATTTTGGTGAAACTGAATGAAAAATGAAGGACTTGGAGTTTTGATTGACTGTTGGGTTATTGGGAACTTGTTTAGACTACGGTCTCACGTACTAGATGTGCAATTGTTATCTTTGTTCGAGTTTGATAAAAATAAGTTAAATTTCAAAACATTCTAATGTTCGAGAAAAACACGTGTGGAGCTCTCAATACCCGTACCTCTTTTCCAAATAAGTTAGTAAGAGCCCACGCTCGCTTAGTTAAAAGCAACGTATTAAATAACTAAAGCGGGTTTAAGCCCTACTCTAACCTCCTCGCCAAGATGTAACTAGCCCAAAGTACTAATTCACTAATAACCACTAAGCCATAATCGGTCTAACCCCCTATAGCACGCCTATCTATCACCACTAAACAATTCGACCGCCAAGGAAGTAACATCATAAAAAAAGGTTATAGGAACACATTAGTAAAAGACACTTTCTAGGCGATAACAAGCCTAAAATGATGGGGTTTCTATTTGTATATTGGGATAAATAAGAAAGAGCGAGTTGTAGGACGACTATAGGTATTTAAGGATAATGACTTTATACTTTATACCTTAGTTAGTAGTTACGATTTATAGTAAACTACTCGAACGCACCCACCTAGACCCTACCTAACTACCAAACTACGCAAACTCACCTCCCTAAACCCTACACATCTCCCCCCAAATTCCAACTTATTACTTCAATAAAACTCACGCTCGCTTAGTAAAAAACTCAGGAGTCTTTACTCCCTGAAAAGATTTTTTTGAGAAATTTTATCTTGTCTCTAAATTGCTAGAGCCTAGATAAAATCTACATGGATATTTTCACATATCAACCCCTCCTACCCTTCTGCTCCTGCCTATCCTTCTTCAAATGCCCTGCAATCAAAAAAGCCAACTCCACAGATTGTTTCTCATTCAACCTCGGATCACAAAAACTCGTATAATTCAAACTCAAATCATCATCCTCCAACCCCACACTCCCCCCCGTACACTCCGTAACCGCATCGCCCGTCATCTCAAGATGTACACCCCCAAGATAACTACCTTCCCTCTTATGAATAACAAAAGATTGCTGCAGCTCCGATAAAATATCGGCGAATTGACGAGTTTTGATTCCGGAGGATGTGGACCGGGTGTTGCCGTGCATGGGATCGCATTGCCAGACCACGCTGCGGGCGTACTCGCTTCTTTCGACGGTTTGAATGTGTTCTGGTAACAGAGTGCTGACTTTTGAGGCGCCGTAGCGGGTTATAAGTGTAATTTTTCCTACCTCGATGGTGGGGTTGAGGGTTCGGAGGAGGATGAGGAGGTCAGAGGAGGAGGTTGTTGGGCCTACTTTTACACCGATTGGGTTCTTGATTCCGCGGAGGAATTCGATGTGAGCTCCGTCGACTTGTCTCGTTCGATCGCCAACCCAGATGAAATGTGCTGAGGTGTCGTAGTATGCTTGTTCGCCTGATTTGGGGGTTTTGGAGACCCGTGTTAGGCTTTGCTCGTAGTCTAGTAAGAGAGCCTCGTGACTGGTGAATAAGTCGACGGTGCTTAATTCTTGACTACCTGTGTTGTGTCCTGTTGCACGGAGGAAATCTAGGTTGTCTGCAATTGAGTCTACGGTAGAGGAGTACTTTAACTGGAGTTCAGGATCTCGAACATGACCCAAACCCCAATCAAGAGGACGATGAAGATCTGCAAATCCCGTCGATATAGAGCCCCTCACAAAGTTCAATGTCGCTGCAGAATGAAAATACGCACTGTAAATATCAGTATGAGAATAATCAGCCAATTTCATAAGTACTCACTCAACCAATCTCGAAGGATCAAGATCCCTCTCATCAGTCTTAAACCCATTCAAAATATCCCCCCGAAACGAAGGAATCTCCTTCCCATCCACCATCTCCATAGGACTAGACCTCGGCTTCGCATACTGACCCGCCATCCTTGCAATCCTCACAATCGGCTTATGAGAACCCCAAATCAGAATCAAACTCATCTGAAGCAACAACTTCATCTTCGATTCAATTCCATCTTGCGTGCAATAATCAAATAGTTCTGCACAATCACCCCCTTGAAGCAGGAATGCATCACCAATGGCCACCTTTCGGAGGTTCTCCTTCAACTTATCGATTTCGGCCGTTGGTACTAGAGGTGGGAGATGATTTAATTTGATGAGGGATTTTTCAACGGCGTTTTGATCTGTGTAGATTGCTTTTTGTTGACATGGTTTGGATTTCCATGAACTTGGGGACCACCCCGCGGTGGGCCCTGCTGGAGGGGTTGCGGTTGCCATCTTGAGATGAGATGAAACCGATTTTCGTACCCAGACGTGATTCCAGAAAGCAGCGGAAACACTTGGACCGGGCGTCTGGTGAGAAAAGCTCTGAAAGTGACTTTATGTTTTTCACGAGTAACTTGTACGAGATGAAAATATTTATTTTCGCCCAGGACAAAGAGCAAAGGAGTCAGACGCTCATTCGGCGCGGCGTCAAATTTATCCGGTGTGGCTGAACTCTCAAATGGCGGGGCTGGAAAGCTGGGGTTGTGAATCACTAGAATAGCTTCTACTCGAGTACCCCACCCATCCCAATCAGGAGACTGGCAATATATTCATCATCCTTCCTTATTCTTGACCTCAACACCCGAATCCTCATAGTAGTTTTCCTACCCTTCAATTTACAGACCTACCGTCAATAAATACCCCTTCCAACCCACACAATGGCAGAAAAACAACCTCCCACCGTCGTAGAGGGAGCTACCACCGGAGACGTAGAGGATGAAATCCCCGTCGCCAAATCAGCAGAAGACCGCAAAGCAGCAGCAGCACTCTCCTCCCTCGATACCCCCCGCGAAGACGAGTCCGCAGGTCTAAAAGAGGTCGACCAAGAAGCGGTGCGAAAGGCAATGGATAGACTGACTATGGCTGGAGGCGCGACTACGAATGGGACAGCGACCAAGAAGGAAGAGGAGAAGAAGGTTGTGAAGAAGGTTGTTAAGGTTGATCAGGCGGATGTTGCTTTATTGGTATGACCCTTTTTTCCCCGTCTTTTATCTGTGGGAGGTATAGAGGTGTATGTGGATATAGCTAATTGTTTCATAGATCGAGGAACTCGAGTTATCTAAGATTAAGGCGACGGATCTATTGAAGTTACATGATGGGAAGGTTGAGGATGCTTTGAGGGCTTTTGTTTCTCCTGTTGCTTGATGGCTTATATTTCGGATATTATGATCGTCATTTATACGGCCGCAAAAGCATAGCGATTTGGAGTTTTTGGGGGAAATGAATAATACCCGATGTTTGAAATATACCTCACGACTTACATTTCGCGCGGTCTTGGTGAAATTTCTACACAGGAAGATCTGGTTTTTCTTTTTTTTTGTAGGAACTAAAAGTATAAGGGACTTTCTATGCCTTTGCCCGCGAAGTCGAAAGCTAGCAGCCATTTTAAACTCTGACATTACTCGGTTGATATGGGCTAGCATTTGATGAAAATCTGCAAGTGTAGAAGCTCTTCAACATATTTCTGAGTGATTTATTCTGGATCGTCTACTTTTTGTTATTACTAGCTATGTAAACACAGGCAATTCCAAACTTAGTTTACCCGCGATGTAACCAACATACAGCCGCTAAAAGCGATAATTCCGCTCCCATCACTCAACTCCCGGTACTCCATAGAAATCTTCATTCCCCATGACTTCATTCTATTTTTGTTTCTATCTCCCTGGCCCTCTTGTTATTAGTCCTAGAAGCTTCTCTTCACCCATGCGTTTTTAATCTCTAGACTAGATGGTCAGGAATTACTATCACGTCAATGTATGTAACTACCTACTGTAACACACCAACTTACCCTTACACTTACTCATCCAGTACCCCTCCAGTACCAGTCAAATACATGGACTTCATTCTTCTCATATTCCAGACACTCTGCTTCTTGGCCTGGATCTTCCTACGGCTTCTTATTAAATATAAGATTCCTATCTCCCGGTTCTAAGAACCTCTTTCCTCTATCAATTTCTTTCTACATTTTTCATACATACTCTCTTCCCATCACACCCTCTAAAATCTTTCCACTTTCCTTACACTCTCCATTCTTATACTTTTCCAAATTCTCCGTTTCCTATAATCAAGTCCTGTATATCCCTCAAATCAAACAAAAATACCCAACGACTTCGACCGGGAACTACAGTAACGCCCATCACTGTCGAATTAGCGACGCCAAAGGATGATCGAAGACAAGACTGAGGTGATTTGTGTATTTATTTACCACCCACTACTAGGGGAAGGGCGTGGAGGTGGGAGTGGAGAGGTTAAGAAGTTTTGTTTGTTTGTGATGTGATGTGATATAATATAATATTAAAGACAAGTTAGTACATGAGCAATTCAGTGTCTGTGTCTTTTTCTAAACTATATCTGTCCTCTTTCCTCTTCCTAGACTCATTCGTAAAACCTGAACCCTAATAGGATGTGTTATTGGGTTATAGATTGGTGAGGTGATGTGAGGTGATGTGAGGTGATTTTTGGGGTCCTGGTTTAGTGATGAATGAGGAGTAAGGGTTGGAATACTGGAGTTGGGTTTTATGGGGGATGTTGGGGAGGCGAGGTGAGGGGAGCCGTATTTTTTGGGGGGCTTGATGGGGGTTAGGGTAGTGTTTACTTCTTGTATGTCTTCACTTCTTGTATGTCTTCACTTCTTGTATGTCCTCACTTCTTGTATGTCCTCACTTCCTGTATGTTCTCACCTCTTGCCTATCCTCACCTCTCGCCTATCTTCACTTCTTACTTATACTCACTTCTCGCCTGTTTTCACTTCTTACATGTCCTCACCTCTCTCCTATCTTCACCTCTCGCCTCTTTTCACTTCTAGCCTGTCTTCACCTCTCACCTGTCCTCACTTCTTACCTAGCTTCACTTCTAGCCTATCCTCACCTCTCGCCTCTCTTCACTTCTCGCCTGTTTTCACTTCTTATATATCCTCACTTCTTGCTGTACAAATTCCTAATTTAATATTTTAACAAGTCTTCACCAAGTCTACTGCCCACCTTAAATGACCCAACAATGAATGCGTACAAAGGCTAAAAATATCCTGCGCTCCTAAAAAAGGAGTTAGGTCTTTTTTTGCCGTTTTTCCCTGGGCCGTTGATTCTAAATGCCATTAGATCCAAAACAGCAAAAGCCTCTACAAAAAAAAAAGGAAAAAAGAAAAAGATATAACATTAAACCAGCAAAAGAGTTCAGGCCCAACCTCCGGAGGTTGCTCCTTACATCTCTCGTATGGGTAACAGTTAATGGTGCGGCGCATATGGGAAGACACACATTAACTGACTGGGCCAGGCGGACAGGTTTAATCCCAGTTTTGGTGACAGGAAATGTGGTAATTAGGGATATCAACAATATTTGGTGGTTTTTTGTGGGCCGAAGATCAGACGAGGGGTACTGATTGGTGGGAAATATTCGGGGGTTCTTGCGGTTGCCATTCGTTCTAGGAAGCAACAAACAGAAATTCCTCTCGCTTCTTTTGCTTCATTGCTTGGCTCTTGGCTACGCCTTCCTTTCGCTCGGTCCACTCCTTCTCGCTCTTCTTCTTCATTTTGTCTTTGCGCTTGAGGGTTTTCTTTAGTAAGGAGGTGTCGTCGCGGACTTTTTCGCCGTGGGCTCGCTTTTTGGCGTTGAGCCAGAGGTCTTTCTCTTCGATGTCGGCGCGTTTTTTCTCGTCGAGGGAAAGTTTGAGTGGACTCGAAAGGACGAGACGGAGTTGACAAAACTTTGCCAGAACTACGTACAAGGCCTTCAATGGGTGCTCTTTTATTATTATAGAGGGGTTGCTTCATGGCCATGGTTTTACCAATACCACTACTCTCCTATGATTTCAGGTATATACCCCTTTTTATTCTTCATGTATTTCCTCGTTGCAGGTACAGTTCCCTCTTCGCTTTACCTACTTTCACGCATACTACGAAGTTGCGTTTGTTTGCGGCATTGACTCTGCTTCTCGAAAACCTCAAACAGAAGTACTGCAACGTAAGGTACACATCTCTACTTTGGTATTCGGGTCGGTGACAATGACTTGAAGCACCGATATATCGAGATTCAAAACCAAGGAGAATCACCATGATTGTCATGGACCATTTCTTTGGATCTCAATGGAACTGCTGTTCCAAACGACGATCGGAGACTTCGTGGAGAGCTGTCTGAACAGGCTATACCTCCCGAAAACATTGGGCCGTTCCTGCAGAATGTCATGGTTTTGTATTATACAAACAACTCAAGAAACTACCTCGCGAATTGTATTCGGCGAGCCATGTCCAAGGGATACTCGATGTGTTTCTGTAGAGCTCCCTGCCGATTGTCAGCTCGATGCTATCTTTTGCAAGATTGTAACAGACGAATTTTGCGAAGGAGAGGATGATTAATACTCGAAAGATAACCTAGGTGAAACGGTTTGTTTTGGTCTCCGTGTTCAAGGGTATTATCTCTTGTATTATTTGTGGTTGAGGATGTATCTGTTATTGCTGTTACGGGCTGAGCAAGTAGTAGACACCCAGGAGTTGCTACGAATTGGGATTATATATGCTATTGAGGTTTCTTGCTAATTATAAATTCCAATCTGAGCCCAGTGATAAGAAAGTTTCAGAACCTCGGAATTCAGAAGTAGTCTGGCAATGCATCATCCGGATATTGCAGAGCGTTGCGTTGGCCAATTTAAATATTGAGAAAATTCTTTGGTGTCTCTTTATCAAACTGTGACTAGCTCACCGAGGATTGGTGAACAATATTAACTCAACCGATTGCTTCGAGGTACATAGTGTTGAGGGAATCCTGAACTTTTCTGAGGCCGTCGCTGTTGAGATAGCAAAGGCAAGTCTTTTTTTCCTACTTGAATCCAGGTACCTACTTCCACTTCCCCGCATTTCCCAATGCGTCGTTTCCCTGGGTCACAATTTACAAGGGTGGTTAGATCCCACTCTATAGTATTTCCCCGCCCCATTTTACTTCCTCCTTTCTTGTGTCTTAACTACATTCTTGGACCATGAGCATTTAGGTTCTCTGATATCCTCCCCTCCACGCGTGCTTATCGTCGCATGCAAGTAACGTTGCTGTATACGTCGAAGTCTTGGCCGTAAACCATTCTACCCTCTGATGTCGAAAACTTCTCACCTTCGCGTTGCCAAATATGTTTACAGGTTTCAATTGTTCTACAAATATAAAGTATAAATTCCGCTTAACTATTTGATTAAATCCGGAATATTTACCAATGATTGTCAAATTCCTTTCATTTGCCGTTGGCGCCCTCTCTCTTCAACTACTACCACCACCTTTGAGCATCTTGTCTCCCGCACCCAATAATTCGCTACCAGGCATTACTTGGAGTGAGCTGCCTCGAACTATCCATATAACCAAGAGACTCGCTTCACAGCGGGATGCCGAGGGTATAACGCTCATCCCACCATCAGGCAAAGAATTTGCAGAGACATTTCGCGAAGAGTTATCAAGCATCACCAAGAAAAATTGGACAACGAAGGTGATCGAGAACTTGCCAAAAGATAGACTAGGGATCTTTCTAGATTACGATCTAAACCTTTCGGCCTCTTTAACGTACGAAAATGGCCACCCAACAGAAGAAGGGTACGAGTTTGAGGTTGCCAAAGGCAATGTAACCATCACTGGATCTGGTGCTCGAGGAGCGTGGTGGGGAACTAGAACACTTCTGCAACAGCTACTATTATCAAATTTGACCTATCTGCCTGAAATAAAAATCGAAGACGCACCTGCTTACTCGACGAGGGGCTACATGCTCGATGCTGGACGGAAGTGGTATTCTCCTGAGTTTCTCAAGGAGCTCTGCACGTATGCCTCTTTCTTCAAGATTTCAGAGTTTCACTATCATACAAGTGATAATTATCCGCTTAATCGAGGACGTAACGCTACCTGGAATCTTGTTTACGCCCAATTCTCTCTTCATCCAGAAAATCCAGACCTGGTAGGACTTGTTCAGAGACCAAATGAAACCCTCAGCAGAGCAGAATTTGAGGACTTACAACATCATTGTGCTCAACGTGGAGTTACAGTGATTCCAGAAATTGAAGCTCCGGGGCATTGTTTAACTATCACAAAATGGAAGCCTGAATTAGCACTTCCGAAAAAGGATCTCTTAAATCTCACCCATCCAGAAAGTATTACTACCATCAAATCGATTTGGTCTGAATTCCTTCCCTGGTTCCATACCAAGGAAGTTCATATCGGCGCAGACGAGTACGATGCATCTTTAGCTGATGATTATATCAACTTCGTCAACGAAATGTCCTCATTCATTAACGAGACATCAGGAAAGAAAATCAGAATATGGGGCACTAATGAGCCATCTGAAAACTTGACAATCTCAAAGAACATAATCGTTCAGCATTGGCAATATGGGCAGTCGGACCCCATTTCACTTCAAGAGGAAGGCTACAACTTGATAAACTCGCAGGATTGGTGGGCGTACATGTCTTTGAAAAACGACCACACACCCATCAATCCAGCTCCTTATCCACAATTCTTTAACGAAACCAGAACACTGAATTTTGCCAATCAGCCCGGTTGGCAGTGGCAACCGTCTCTCTTCAATCAGGTCAATATCAGTATGCAATTGCCTCCAGGAGCTAGTGGAAACAAAGGGGCAATTCTGGCTGCATGGAACGACAATGGCCCAGATGCAACTACGCAATTGGAAGCTTATTATGCTATGAGACGAGGGATACCTTTGGTTGGTGCTCGCGCATGGAGCGGGAAGAATGGCCCAGCTTTGGATACCGAGACCATTGAGAACTCGATTGATTTTCTTTCAGCAAATACCCCGGGGCAAAACCTTGACAGAAAAAGCGATTTTTTCTCATGGATTAGGTCGAATGAAGCTGATGATCCTGATCCGGTCATCTTGGGACATGGTAGTAAAGGAATGAACTACACACTCAACCTCTCGGTAACTGGCCCCTTTGCTCTCGCTTCTGATGATGTCATCTTAAGCCTTTCGAATGAAGGATCCTTGGTATTCAATTCAGATGGATTTGAATACCCATTGAGGTCTGTTTCCGAGACCGATGGCTTTGACGCTGGACATCCGGGGCGTATATGGAGCAATGCAACCACATCAACACATGAAGTTGTACATATTCAAGTCCCCGCTGAGATCAAAATCACAGGTGATGTGATTGGTGGGAGTCGGGTATGGGTAAATGGAACTTTCAAGGGGCGTTTCGAGGTATTTGTTTTTGGAGGTCGAAATACATTATTCAGCTGGAGTCAGATGGCTTTTGTTGCACCTCTGGAAACTGTTTCGGGTTGTATCTCAATGATATCATTGGAGGATGGAAAAGATCTATGAGGAAGCAGAGGTGCTGAGATCCTAGAAACATTGGAAATAGAAACAACTGAGGAATATAATCAATACCTACCTATTCATTAATGAGCAAAAAAGGAATGCGGTCAATCCAAGCTGATTCTGGTTCTTCCTTGTACAAAACCACTTCCTTAAATTGGAGTCAGTTCTAGGAGGGATTGAGAGTCCATTCACAAGCTGCTTCTACAAGCAGTAGATGGTTTGTGTCACTTGCTTTGCAAACCACTGACTGATTGGTGAATCCATTTTGCTACCTGTATTTGCTTGGCACTGATGCATCCATTTTTTGCTCTGAGAACCACTTATTACCAAAGGGCCCTCAGGAACAAAGAATTACTAATTGGTAAAATACAGACAGTAGATATTGTCAGCACCTTTTCAGCTATGCAGGTCTAGGGCTGGAGCTTGTGTATTTGTAACCCTGCTTCAGTAAGAGTCATTTAATCAGTCTCTACAACTTATCTCAAAAAGGTTATGAGCCTGTTTGTAATTTTGGGTTCAAATACAAACAGGCTCACAACCGGTTTGATAATAATGAATGCTTAATTATATTAGGAGGAGAGATGTCTTTGGCCTATTTCCTTTTATCTAACAAATAGAGCTTGGTTTATTTCATTTCAACGTGGGAAACATAACAATTCCAAGATGTGCTTGCCTATCATTTAAATCCCTCATCCCGTAGGTAGCAAGCTAAGCCAAACAGATTACACGTGATATATGGGTTTTCCCTGACAACCCTAAAGTGAACAGGGTATGTTTACCGAACATTGAATCTATAGGGATAGAACAGCCGAAATCACAAGATCAGGGACAAAGGGCCCTTCGCAGCAGCCAATAGAATTTCCCCATCTTCATTTCCCAGGCAACAACCTTGACTTAAGGCTGACGTTTTTCCAAGTTAGCTCTATAAGATAGCTTGCCGCAGCTACATCTTCCGAACATCAACCTTCTCCAAACAACTTTCTCCTCCAACATACATGACCTTTTACTTTAACCACAACAACGTCACAACAACACCTCATCGCCATCCATCGCAGCTTTAGCTGGCAGACCCTTAAAAGATGTATCCTCACCAAAGATGCGGATGCTACTATACAATTCCAGTTTCTCATCTGCGGAACTACTCTTCAACCAGATACCTCCCTCTTGTCTCCTCTTATTTCCAGAGCACTATCTTGAGCAACGCCTGTCGGACCCTCCTCACCCAAAAGTTTACCAACCCCTCAAAGGACACTCACATAGAAGAATGTGTTTACATGTTCCCACTTTATGCTGATGTCAGTATTGTCAAATTCACCTGTCGCATTGGCGAGAAAGTCCTCCATGGTGTCGTCAAAGAAAGACTGAAGGCCAAAGAGGTATTTGATCAAGCTATCGCCAAGGGAGAACCTGCAGGTCTACTCGAGCAATCGATTGAAGCATCTGATGTCTTCAGCACCAAGTTGGGCAATATACCTGCTGGGGAGAGTGTGATTGTGGAGGTTACCTACATTGGAGAACTGAAGAACGAAGATCTCGATAGCATGCGATTCACAATTCCAACAGTCATTGCACCTCGCTATGGACGAGGACCAAGTATTAAGTCTTCAGCGCGGTCAGACTCCCAAGCAGGTATCAAGATCGTTGTTGATATCGATATCCCAGACGGATCGTTCATCGAAAGTGTACAATCGCCCTCCCATCCAATCGCAGTCTCCATGGGTACACTTTCAACTACAACAGGAGTCGACCCCACCATGAGCAAAGCATCAGCAACCTTGGCACAGGGAAAGACTGGACTTAAGGAGGATTTTGTGCTTATTGTTAAAACCAAGAACTCTGGTCTACCAAAGGCAATTTTGGAAACGCATTCTACAATTCCGAGTCAAAGGGCACTGATGGCAACACTTGTTCCCAGATTCAAACTTCCTCCATCCAGACCAGAGATTGTCTTTGTTGCAGATCGTAGCGGCAGTATGACGGGTAATATTCTCATGCTTATCTCAGCCCTGAAGGTCTTTCTCAAGTCTATGCCGGCTGGCATCAAATTCAACATCTGCTCATTTGGACATAAATTCGAGTTTCTGTGGGCAAAAAGCAAAACCTATGATGCTAAAACCGTCAAGGAAGCATCCGATTACGTTGCATCGTTCGCAACCACAGGAGACCTTGGAGGCACAAATACTCTTGAAGCTGTCCAAGAAACAATCACAAGAAGCTTGGGCGATATTCCACTGGAGATCATGCTCCTAACTGATGGCGATATCTGGGAACAAGAAGAAATGTTCGCCTATCTCAATGAGCAAGTTAACAGCAGTGGTGGAAAGATACGTGTTTTTCCGCTAGGCATTGGAAGTGGAGTATCTCATGCCTTCATTGAGGGTATCGCCAGAGCAGGAAATGGGTTTGGACAAGCGGTACAAGATGGTGAAAGATTGGATACTCACGTTGTGAAGATGCTTCGTGGAGCATTGACGCCTCATATCACAGATTACACTCTGGAGATCAAATATGCTAGGGAGGATGACGACTTCGAGATTGTTGACAAGGTTACTGATGGGATGAGTGTTACCCTCGTCGATCCAAAGCCTGTTGAGAAGCCAACCATTTCGCTCTTTGATATTACCGCGGAACCAGAGAAGGGAGACATAGAACTTGGAGATCCTAGATTGCCCGACATCTCTTCTCCAAAGCTTCTTCAAGCTCCACACAAGATACCTTCCCTTTTCGCCTTTTCTCGAACATCAGTCTACATTCTCATGTCACCAGAAACATTTCAGCGCAATCCCACGTCTGTGGTGCTCAGAGCCACTTCCGAACATGGACCTCTCGAGCTTGAAATTCCAATCGAGGCTTTGACACAACCTGGAGATACCATTCATCAACTCGCAGCCAAAAAGGCAACTCAAGACATGGAAGAAGGCAGAGGCTGGGTCCATGACGCAAAGGACCAAGATGATCAGCTTGTTAGAGATCGTTATCCAAGCAGTTTTGATGACCTCGTGAAGAAGGAGTGCGTTAGACTAGGAGAAAGATATCAGGTTGCTGGAAAATGGTGTTCTTTTATAGCTGTGGCTACAAAGGACACAGGAGCAGATGATAGTGAAGGTTGGACATGTACAAGAACGGGTGATAATTACACGCCTATCAATTTCCGCAAGAGGCAGTCTAAGCCCAAGCACAACCCTCGAGGTAAGAGTGGAAGGACTGTCTCTGAAGCCGGTTTCCGCTCTTCTCAGCCAACAAAAAGGGCAAAAACTTTCATAGCTGGCCCTATCAAAGTACAGCGTAGAGAAAGTTCAAGTGATGACAGTTCTGATTCGTCATCCAATGTCACTACTCAGTCTGGTAGGGGAATCACCAAAATAGATTGGAAAAAAGCAACAAACGAACAAAAGATCCACGCCATTATTGAGCTTCAGCAATACGATGGCAGTTGGTCAAGCAACAATGAATCTGATATTCTTGAGATCCTTGGTATTAAGACTGGTGGACGTCGTGGTGAAAATGTCAATGGAAATATTTGGATTACTTTGGTTGTCGTCTGCTATGTGGAAAAGAAAATGGCGGACGAAGAGGGCACCTGGGAACTTGTTGTTGAGAAGGCAAAGGACTGGTTGAGTGCCGAGGGTGCTTCTCCGGCGGAATTGAAGAAGGTACAAGACTTCCTCGGACATTAATGCTGGAGCGGTCTAGCCTAAGACTTGCATTGTATTTATGTTTGGAAATGACATTGGCATTGAGTCATTCTGAACCAGGGTGTTGCCTTGATTTTTGCGCATGGTGTTTAGCAAATTACCTTTCGGATTTTGCGCAGCCAAGGATTCTGCACTATTGTTCTCAATAGAAACCAAGCACATTTAATGAATACTAGTGCACCTACTTTTCTTCTTTTGGTACTGTAGCTAAATCAGTGTTGGTTGGTACCTTTTCTTGCACCAGCCATCATTACAAAGGTTAAAGGAAATATTGAAAGCCTGTAGCCACTTCTGTAAGATCTTACTGCTGTGAGTCCACTTGTCTCTGATATGTATGCAAGCGACATTCTGTATGCGCTGGACGTAGATGAATCTTCACAACCTCAATCAAACTCATTTTATTATGCAACAGCGCCAGGATATACTATTGCTAATGACTACATTAGGCAAGTAAATATCATTTTTCTTTGTCCATGTTTACCACGTTTTCCAAGAATTAGGGCTTACAGCCATTCCTTTATGCGCAGAAAGGTAATAAGTATTCAACAAAGAGATATCGTCCCCTTTCATCGTGCAGCTCGCTTTCTCTCACTTTTAGGTGGTTTCATGGTTGTCAAATCTAAATATTACCTGTATCAATATTACCAAAAACAATATCTTAAGTACACACAGCTTGTGCTCAAATCACTGTCCCATATTTGCCCCCAATGTCGACTTATCGTTGGTCTTACAAGACTTACAGACATGACAATGTAAGTTTTCGGATCTTAACATTCACACCACATTTGATTTTCCCGCAGAAAAAATAAATTCCAAGAACTCCAGAAGATTTCAACAACTCTCATACCCTACAACCCCTCAAAAGAACCAAATAAACTAACCAAAACCCCAGCGTCGCGCCCCCTCCCCAAGCGACGAAAACATCATCATGTCACAAGAAGACCTCGAATTCTACGACCTCATGAGAACCAGCGAAAGAAACGGTCTCCGCGGTTTCACAATCGCAGAATTAGAAGATATGGGATGTTGGGGCCATAAAGACGCGTTACCAAGTAACTTATCATGTCCAATATTATCATGTTGGTCCAAGGAAAGATGGGTAGATGTAGATACCAGTTTGATAAATCAGGATATAGGAGGTAATATACCGGGAAAATGGACGATTGAAAATCCTTTCGTGTGGAAAGCTTTGGAACCTTGTTTGAGGTTGGCAACGATGTTGATGACTAATATGAAGTTATTTCCCTTGTATGAGATGATTCCCCCCTTTCTACTTTTCGTTTCTTCTTTTTTCTTTTTTTAGTGGAGATTGCTGATTTTTTGTAGTTTGGAAGCAATGATGTTTGGTCGATGGGAAAAGGTTAAGGCGAAGGATCTTTATAAGCCTGATGAAACCCAGAAAAAGCATGGTGGTTGGCGCTTTCGTTTACTGAGCGGACCAGATCCCTTGAGTGAAGAAAGATGGCAGAAATGTATGGATGAGTTGAAATATATGGAGGTGGATTGGCAGATCTCCTTGGAGAACCAAAAGTGGGCTTCTGAGAAGGCATGGAATAATGGTTGGACGATAGTGACACAGGCATGGAAGTGTCTCAGAGATGAAGATGAGATTGGCGATGCTGACACTGTGGCTAAAATGTCTTTATCCTTACACTTAATTGACCCGTTGATGAAGACCGATGGCTTCTTGGAGTCAGAGAGGCTTGCTCAGCAGTTTTTTATAGCATTGACGGTTAGTTTCTCGGTTACTATTGGAAAGATGTTCGGCTGATATTTTAGCTCATGCATGAGACGATGGTTGGGTTTCCTCCTAAATCGCTACTTGGCTCGACAAGCTGACATACATTTGAAGCACGCCATCTGTGGACTAACTCAAGATTCCAGGAGGGATATTCCGGACATTGAAGGGGCTTTAGAACCAGTAATAGACCAACATTCTTACAACTTCCAATTCTTGCTAATGGACCTTTGTAGTTCTTTGAGGACGAAGTAATTGCAGAAGTGGGGTGGACATGGGAAAACGTCGTAAGAAATATATATAGAGCCACTGTGGCGATATCAAGGTTTCTTCTCACTGACACTTCCAATTCAGGTCTTCGGTGGAGTCTTGGATAGTCTCTCTGACATTCAGGAGGCAAATCGCTGGCTTGGAGAGGGGGAATACAGAACTGATATGCCCTATCTTGGATCCAAACTGGTGAACTTTCCAAACTACCACTACTACGACCGAGCACACACGGGCGTACCTCGACTCAAAACTCAACTCTTTGGAAAAGGAGCAAAGATGACCAATTTTCCCGTCGCGAGTTTTTACATGGAAAATGTTCAGCAGGAGACATTTTGGACCTATATTACCCAACTTGGACAAGCCGCTTTGCGAATCCCGAAAATATACGGAATGGAAACCGAGATAGGGGGTGATTCCTGGCTCATCAGAGGGGAGGACTGTATACGTGAGATGGGAGTAAGTATTAATAAACCACACACCAGCCAAAGCACACCCAGAAGTCTTGCGAATTCCTACAACGAAGTAGCTAAGCAAAGATTTCATATATCTAGGATCGCGATCCAGCATCTTACGACTTACCACCAGCACCTCTATTCCAAGATGAATTGGAGAAATGGCAATTCAACCAATCCCAACTGGTCAAAAAATACGCCATTACAACCGCCCTCCGTGAACAAAGAGAAACCCGACGCGAAATAGGAGAAGATCAAACGAATCTCGAAAATGCAATTTCGGCCTACGGAGCAAAGAAACCTGATCTCGCCCGGAATTTATTGGAAGCTATACCTCAAATGACACCTGAACTAAAGGTTCCAATATTATTACTCTCTAGTCTACTACCAGACAACCCTTACGCAAGTAAAGCACAAAGAGTTGTCAAGTTGAGATTTCATGAACTAAATGAGGCTTTTGCTAGGGGAAGTAGAATGTATCCTCCGAGACATATCGAGAATATTTATTCGTTGATTGCGAGTATCTTGATTGTATATGGCGTTATGGGACCTCATGAGATGAAAGCGGCGGATTTTAGAGCGAGAGTAAAGAGATGTATGGATGGGCTTGTGTTTCCAGGGGATCGATCATTTTCGAAAGGGGGTTCGGGAAAACGGGCGAGGGAAGAGGATTATTTCGTGGGACTATCACCTACAAAGATATTGAGATGAGGAGACGGAAAGATAATTTAGAAGAGCGGAATATCGAGGATACCATTCATAGAGAAGATATATAAGAGTCTGTGACGTACAAGATAAACGCAATAAGGGTTCTAAAGGTGATAAAATCTCGTTTCAGAAAGTTAGATACGGTAGACTGAAAACCCATTTCTAGCAAAAAGAGTCACAGAATTCGGGTTATAATCAACCCATGAACCCATCAATAATCAACTCCCAACCCCCAACCATCAAAACCTCCCTCCATGGAGAAAAACCCAGCGATGGAGATATTAGTAATCTCCCTCCGGCCGAAAATAAATATAAACATCTACCGGTATACACAACCCCCCTCTAACAACATCCAAAACAAAAAAAAACGAAGGAACCAACAATTTACAACAAAAAGAATATCCCCAAAAAAGTCTACCATTACTCCCATACATTAAATTAAGCAAAACTTCAATAACAACACAATTAACCGACCTAACCCCCATAAAATCCCACACAGCAACAGGGTAAAACCACCTCGAAATTTATGAAATCCCACCTATAAATCCCACCTGTACCTACACATTGTTACAAGGTATATGAGGTGTTTAAATCATGGAATAAGAATTGATTAATTGAGGAGCTATTCTAGAGGGGAATAGCTCCCTACTTATATATAAGAGTTTTAGTTAGACCTACATAGGTCACTTACTATGTTACGTAATCCTATATTTAACACTCCTACTCGAACTAAACTACTTCTAGATAAGCTTTTTATAGGCTTTAATAAACCTTAGTACTAAAACCTTTAAAGGATAAAAAGTGACAAGGAAGAATGTCTAGTTTCCTAACAGTTGATTTAACACGTTTACCTAATTATTATTATCGTCTAAATCCTAGTTAGCATCTACTATATATACTAAGATATCTCTAAGTATAGTAGTGTTGTTATCTAGATTAGCTTCTCCCTCGGTGACAATGTTGTCTAGTATATAGTAGCCGTCGTTAGTTTCCTAGTTTAGATACTTCTTAGCGTAGTCGTTTAAGTATTCTCTAAGTCTTATACGGCTAACGTTCTTAAGTCTTCCCTTTAGTATGTTTATCCCTCTTCTAACTTTTACTTTAATTAATCGATCTATACTAATAAGGCGTTCGCTACTAGTTTTAGTAATATATCGTTAGATTCCTAGTATTCTTTCGACTTTAAGTATTATTAATATATTAAGGTGTTTTTCTAGGAATTCCTTTATACTATATTTCGGTACGTTTACTACTTCTACTTTAGTAGCGGCAGTAGCGGCGGCATCTACTCCTATTAATAGAGCGTATACGGTTATTTAAGCCGTTTGTTTGTCGATTAGTAAGGTGTTAAACTCGTAGACTAGTAGTGATCGAATTAGTAAGTTTTATATAGGGGACGATAGTAGTAGTGTTTATAAACAACGTCGCTTTAGTTCTAGCGAGCGAGTTTTAAGACTGTTTATATTACTAGCTCCTATAGGAGTGCTAGCCCTCTTAGGAGTGGTAGCTCCTACAGGAGTACTAGCTCCTTTAGGACTGCCGATCGTAACTTTAGGTTCGCTGTAATTACTTAAATAGTCGTCCTTTTCCTATTTGCTATCTACGTCCTCTTCCTCTACTATATAGGGTTAAGGTCTTAGTCCTTTTCTTAGTTTAATAGGACTAAGGTTAATAATTTCGTTATAGGTAGGAAGCTCTCTACTATAGTCGTAAGGATTGTTTTATATACTAAATGATACCTATTTAAAGCCGGCGGTTTTTAGATATTAAAGTATCTAGGGGAATTATATAGTATACTTCTAGTTCCCTATAATATCTTAGATAAAGTAACTTAAGTAAGTAAGGCACTTACCTACCCGGCCGGTGTTGCCTCCCCCTCCGATCTATACGTCGAGGTTCTTTATACCGCGGTTCTTTTATAGGTAGTCGATAAACTTTCTTTATATACTAAGTAGCGCTATAAATTGTACTACTTTATCTAGATATATAGTATCGGTGTTTACGTTAAAGATTAATAGTCGGGGTCCTCGTTTACTAGGGACTGCCTTCTTAATAACTACTACCTAGCCGTACTATAGTATATTTAGGTACTAGTCTCTATTTATACTAACCTAAGTTTTAGTCTAGGTAACTATTATTATAATAATCCTATCTCTACTTTTAATTTAATTAGAGCTAAAGATATATAAGAAGTACCTAAATAGCGGATAGTAAATCCTTATATCTTTACGCTAGTTCACCTTCTCTTGTTATATTAGGTATATAATAGGATGTTATACGAGCTAGAAGTGTTAATACGCTCGATCATAGCTTTTTACAATCTTTAACAGATGCTACTAGACGTTGTAACTTATCGAGTTAGTTTTAAGGCTTATAGGCGTAGGTAACTTTAGTATTCGAGGGCTAATATTAGTAAAGTTAAAAAAAGGTTCTTTTAATGAGAAGATTGGTTTTCTACTTAGCTTTAATCCTAGGGCGGCGTATAGAGATATAGTCGTAGATAGTAGATAGATTAGAGAGTTTAATAGATTAGGTAGAGGAAGTGAGTTCCTTTTATGTAGTTTACCTTTAGGTGGTTAGGGAATTTTTTATAAAAAAAAAAATTTAGTTAGGTTTATTACGTTATTATAGTCTATACGTCGAACCGTTTACTTCCTTTTTCCGATTACGGTTTTTATTAACTTTTATAAACTATAGTTAAATTTGTTTTTTATTTGTTTAAAATAATGCTTAAGACCTTGTATATCTTGTACGTAAGTATAAAGACTGTATTATATATTCTTTATAGTTTGTTATTAAAGTGTTGTTGTCGCGTTTTTAAGGCTCTATAGGACCTTTTTAAGCGAAAAGCGGGGTGGCGGGGTAACTATAGTCCCCCTTTCCTTTGTACGCCTATTAAGTATCGAAAGGCTTTAAAAGCGGTCTTTACTAGAGGTTTAGTAAGGCCGTCTATAACTTATTCCTTAGTTCTAATAAAGGTAAGGTCAACTTCGCCTACTACAACTGCTTCTTATATAGTAGTATCCTTAGTAGCGATGTGCTTAGACTTACTATAGTAGACTAGGTTCTTTATAAGTGTAATAGCACCTTGATTATCGTAGAGTATAGTCGTCGCTACCTAAGGCTTAGTGCCTAGGATAAGTTAATAGAGGAGTTTTTATAACTAGATTACTTCGTTTATAGCGTTTGTTTCCCCCTTAAGTTTAGCTTTATAGGATGATAGTAACACTGTTAGCTGTCTTTTTAAGGACTATAAGACAGCTCTACTACCTATGTTAAACATATATCCTAACGTTAATTGTCTTATTTTATAATAGCTAGCCTAGTTAGCGTTAGAGTATCCTATTAGTCTCTCTAGCTTGCCTTTAAAGACTAGGTTATAGCTAGTAGTACCCTTAAGATATCTTATGATTTTCTTAACTACTAACTAGTATTCTTCGGTTAGATTTAAGGAGAATCTACTAACAATAGATACTAGATAGGCTATATTAAGGCGGGTCCCTAGTATAGCGTATATCAAGGAGCCAATGGCGGATTAGTACTATCTTCGAAAGACTTTCGTTACTTCGTGCTCTAAGTACGCTAGTAGTAGGTAGTAGCTAGTTTCTATTAGTATTACTAATGTTTTTATATTAAATATATTAAACTAACGGAGTACCTTCTTAACGTATACTTACTAACCTAGTCGTAGTATACGTTAATTATAGTCTCTAGTTACGCTTATCCCTAGGTAGTACGTAATAGGTCCTAGGTCTAACATCTTAAAGCGTTAATTTAGGGCGGCCTTTACTTTGTTAATCTCGGTAGTATCTCTACCTATAATTACTAGGTCGTTAACGTAGGCTATAATAATGATATCTTTATAGTAGAATACCCTAGTATCGGCATTAAGGGCTTAAAAACTAAGAGTTTTAAGGAAGCCGTAAAGCGTGTCGTACCACACTTTTAGCGCTTGTTTTAGTCTGTAAAGGGCTTTGTTAAGTAGGTAAACTTTAGTACCGTCACCTCTACTAGTTAGGAGTTTAACAAATACTTCCTCGCTAATAAGGCCGTATAGGAAAGCGGTTTTAACGTCTATTTATTCGATCTCCTAGTTCTTAGCCGCTACGATTATAAAGATTAGTTTATAGCTTATTAGTTTAACAACTGTAGTAAAGGTTTTAGTAAAGTCAATCCCTTCTTCTTGTTTAAAGCCTCGTACTACCTACCTCGCCTTATAGTAAATAATTTTACCCTTTTATCCCTTCTTTAGCTTGTAGACCTATTTGTCTATAAGTACTCGTCTATTAGTTAGTCGATCTACAATCTTCTAGGTCCCGTTCTCTTCGATTAAGTTTACCTTATCGTTTTTAGCCTCTGTCTATTTGTCGGATTTATAACAGTTATAAGCTTACTTATAACTTTAAGGTTTAAAGGCGTCGATCTCTTTATGTTAGGAAAGTAGTATAACTATAAAGTAAGGGTCTAGAATGTATTAGTAGACTAGGGCGAGCGGTTCTAGGTTATTTATTCCTACCGGTCTAATGCCTTGTCTTAAGAGGTCTTTGTTAACTAGACTATCGAGGTCCTTAGAGTCTTCGACGGTTAGTAGATAATGCCTAGTATATAAGCGAAGTACCCTTGTTAGTACTAGTATAGCTAGTCTTCTCTATACTACTAGCGTTTGTCTTAGAGGTTCTATTGTAGGTGAGGGTGAGGGTGGTAAAGGTGGTGTTAGTAGTGGTTTTGACCTTATAGGTAGATAGTCGTCCCCTAGCTCTTTAAAGCGTGGTTCGTAAGGGTTAGGGGGACTAAGATATCCTAGTCTTGGGTATTGACGTAGCTTTTTATTTAGGGAGTTATTAGTTCTAGGCCTCCTGTTCCTAGCTTCTTCCTACTAGTGTACCTTACTATTAGAGATTTGTAAAGATCGTAGCAGTTGTTGCTTATAAATTGCCTTAATCCGAGCTTCCTCCCCTATCGGATCGCTAACTTTTATAGTAGTAGTTTCCTTAACTTAGGTATAATGTTATAATAGTCGGATAGGGTTAGCTTCTTTAAGTCGCTAGTCTAGTATTATTTTAGAGGCGGGGACTTCTAGGATTAATTCCTTCTTTTAGAGAGAGACTTTTATTTTATTAATATAAACGTCCTTAGCTTAAGTGATTTAATTGTCCTTAGTCTAGATCTACTTAATGTAGTCTCCTTTATAGCCTATTAGGCGGCCCGAGTAGGTCTAATCTACCTTAGGTTTTCCTTTCTAAGGATTGTTTTTAAGGACGATATATTAAGAGCTAATTATTTATAGGTAGTCGATATAAGGGAATAATCTAGTAACTACTTTAAAAGGTAAGATACTAGTGGCGGAGTATATTTGTCTTCTATAGAGATAGATAGAAGTATAAAGTAGTTTAGGCTATAGATAGTCTAGTCTAAAGTTAGGGTAGTGTCTTCTTATTATCTCTACCGTTTACTAGAGTGTTTGTCTAAGTCGTTTAGCGGCTCTATTTATTTCGGGGTTATTAGGAATAGTAGTTTCGAGAGTGATCCCTTCTTCTCTAAAGAAGTCTCCTAAGACGTTGTCGATAAACTCCCCTCTATTGTCGCTACGTATACGGTAGATTTGCCTTTCTAGTCTCTTATATCGTGCCTTATACTCTTTAAATCGTTTAGCGACGTTACTCTTATTATATATCCTATAGGCTTCGGCATCTTTTGTCTTATTATAGTAAAAGTATACCTAATACTTAAAGCTAAACATACCTAGTTTAAGGGGCCCTACTATATCGGTGTGTATAAATTCTATTAGGTAGCGGCTAGGTTCTACGTGTCTAATATAGGGTTTTACTTTTATTCTTCCTTTAGCGTAGGTAGTACACATGTAGCCTTCGGTATAGGTCTTTTTATCTATACCGTAGGATCGCTTTCGAAGTGCTTCTATAGCCTTATCGCTTATATGTCCTAGTCGAGTATACTAAGTTGTATTGCCGGGTTTGTTTATATACGCTACCTAGGCTTTAACTAAGGTATCTAAATATAGTTAAGGCTTGTTTTAAAGTTAAAATAATACCGACGGATTCTTTATGTTTCGAGGGAAAGGCGAGGGTTTTTCTCCGAGTATAAGAAACTATAGGTTACCTTGTACCGTAAGTTTATAGGCGTAAGGGTTAATAGTTTCCGGGATTCTAATAAAGCCGTACGAAAGTTATAGGTCTACTTATAGCCTTTTTAATAGTAGTTGTCGGAATAAGAGTAAGTTAGTACCTAAGGTTAGGTAATAGAGGATGTCGTTAAGGATAAGTAGTTAAGGGCCAGTTTCTGTTTTAACTAGTAAGCGTATTATACCTTTTAATAAGATTAGTAGTTTAACCCCGCCGATGTCTCTAACTACTTATATATTACTAAATGAGAGTTCGGTTATACTTATAAAGAGTGACTTTTAGTAGTAGATAGATTTTAAGTATCCGCTATTAATAATCTATTTTATCGTAAGAGAGTGTAATAAGGTGGCTTATATAGCGGCCTTAGTACTTACGTCGAGATCGAGATATACTATCTAAGTAGGATAGTAGTCGAGTTTATAATTAGTTATAGGTAGTAGTAAGCGAGCTAGTATTCTAGTCTTAGTTGCCTCTTTTAGATGTCTATCCTTTAGTATTCTCTTCTTGTTTTTCTTGTCTACGAGTCGTTTCTTAAGCGTAGCTTTCTTATATAGATACTTCTCGACATAGTCCTTTTCCTCGTACTATCGTTTGTTATAGAATGTACACTATAGGGCAGGCTTTCCGTTCCTTATAGCTTAGCCCGGGGTCGAGGCTTATAGCGCTAAGGCTTTTATTTAGTTTGCTATTAGGGCAGGAAGAAGCGTTCCGCCTCTATTTAGTTAAGATTCCTCTTTCCTAACTATAGACATTAAGTCGAATATTAGTACGACTGTTCCGGTGTTAGATATATAGTCGTAGTTACGAGCCTAGTGACTTATAAAGGGCTTATAGGCTAGAGGAAGGCCGAATAGGTAAACGCGGCTAAGCTATAGATCTTAAAGTTTAGCTTTAGGAGAGAGGTCTACTAGTTCCTTATCGATTGTAGTAAACGTAGTGTTATATTCGGCCATAGTTGTAAAGTTTTTAGCCCGTAGGGAGAACAGATTTACAGTAAGTTCGTTAAAGCGAGCTAAGCCTCTTTTTATAAAGCTTTTCTCTAGTACGCTTAAAAGGTGGTTAATATCGTTTAGTTTACTCTCGACCTTTATTTATACGTTAGGTCTTAGTTTACCTCGAATAAGTCGACTTCCTACGCTTAAGTATCTTTACTACTTATTTACCGCGATCTTATAGGCATCTAGTTTAGCCTTCGTTAGTACGATGGCTAGGTTGTTACCTTAGGCTGGTGTTCTAACTAGCTCGACTAGTTTAGTAGCTCTATATTTAATAATTTGTTCGAAGTAGTCCGATCTAATATAGAGTCTGTTAATAAGTCGGAAGTACTAGTTAGACTAGTTGGTTATATCGAGCTCTAGGACTATATTCTATTCCGCGGTAGAGGGGTTAATCTAGTTGTTAGATATAGTAAAGGTAGAGATTCTTTAGTGTAAAGGGCGAAGAGATTAACAGAGGTTAAAGTATTCTTTAGTTAGTCTATTTCGTCTTAAGATATCTCGAGTTTAGTGTCTAAGTCTTCTAGGTCTAAGAGAGTAGAGAGAAAAGGTAGTATATAATCTAGATCTTCGAGTTAAGAGTCCTTATAGAAGAATTTAGGGTCTATATAAAGAAGTGTTTAGGTATAGTAAGGGTAGAGGTCTAGTCTAAAATATAGAATAGACAAGTGTTACTTACTCTTTTTTATCCTTCGAGTAGCTAGGAAGCGTCTCTTTAAGGCTTCTGTTAGGCTCTTCCTATCCTAGCCACTAGGCTGTCACGAATCACGTGCTCACGTGATACTTGTCATAATAGAAGGCGTAACCCTCAGCAGGCACATCCAGGTTTCTTATAGCAAATAGAGATCGCTTGGAGTAGCTAAGCGATCCAAGGATTTTCATTGGTTACTGTCACGTGATTGGAGCGACTGAGTAGCGAGTCGCTCTGGAGCGACTGGCGCTCCTGTCGCTCCTGTCGCTCACAACAAGGACGAAGGTTCTATATAAGACTGGCACTTCTGCCATTAGATAGGAGCTTCGTGCTCAACTTAGTTATCAATCTTATCATATTAGTTTGACATCTTTGATACAAGTAACGAGTTCACTTCCAAGTGAACAACCCGACAGTCTTCTTCTTATCCTAGCATACCAACCAGCGAACACCCAGCCAAGTTTAGTTAGCCCGATTGAGTATTCGTTACATAGGCGGTGGTTCTATTGTGCTCGGAGATTGTATTCCTTGTTCTATACTTATTTTAATATTCTAAGATAGTATTGTATGATTTATAATAGAATTTAAGGAGGTTGGTTAATTTAATCGGGGGTTAGAAACTTGAATTTCCTAAGCTAAGTTTTTTCTAGTGTATTTTAGTTAGCGTATAAGGATTATAGCTAGGGATAAAATTAGATCCTCTTAGTTCGCTACTTTCCTTTTTTTTACTTGGTCTTATTTTAAAGTAAGTTTTGTTTAGATAGTGACAGGTAGTAATATTATATTAATAGAACATAATAGTCTTATTAGTAAGACACGCTTATATTAATTAAGGATATTTCGTTTTTTTTTTAGACTTAGTAGAGTTTTCCGTTTGTTTTCGGTAATTACGTCTTGTTAAGGCCTGGTGCGGAATTCCGGGCTCATAACCTGTTACAAGGTATATAAGGTGTTCAAATCATAGAATAAGAATTGATTAATTGAGGAGCTATTCTAGAGGGGAATAGCTCCCTACTTATATACAGGAGTTTTGGTTAGACCCACATAGGTCACTTGCTATGTCACGTGATCCTATGTTCAACACACATCACATCAGTCACACAATACCCCTCCACAAATCCCCAACAAAATAAGTCCCAACTTAAAATCTCGTCTCAAAAAAGAGAGATCTACAAAACCCCAGGAACCCCTTAAACCAGACTCATACAACAGTCCAAGAAGATCATCTCTCCATCCATCTATCCATATACCACGTCGAAACCATCTAGACTCTAGCCGTCCAGATCAGTGCTCGAGGTCCTCTCTATGATTTTCTCGAATCATGACTTCAAACAACCAGGAGAAAGAGACACCATGAGACAAGGTATGTATAATATAGTAGGGATGGATGATCCCTTGATCTATCTATCCATCTATCTATCTATCCGAAACTATCGGTTTTTCCGTAGCGTTCCTTCCTCCTCTTCTCAAATCATGAGCATGAGCATGAGTATAGCATAACATAGCATCTTCCACGAAATAACCATATAGGTGAGATTCTTACCTATCTCCCGGTGGACAAGATAAATGTCAGTCTTGGCGTTGGTATAATAGTGAGATGCACGCAAAAACACCAGCGCCAAGTCTGCCACTTATCTTGTCCACCGGGAGCCTATCCATAGATGTACGGAGGTAAGAAAGGGAGAACACGTGATACGTGCTCCTCCCATTCCCACCTGCAGCTGCCCGTCCGCTCATGATTTTCGTTTCCAAAACACCAATTCCATCAGAATGACATGACATTCTGTCCAATCAAGATTTAGATATTCTTCGGCGGGTCCAAACAACCTCCACAAGAATTCCAATTCATTCCCAGACTACTCGAGTACCTTAAAACCTCCGGGGCCCCACAAAACATGCCGAACCAATGCGCTTCGCAAAGTCCATTGCCGCCACTACCTGCACCAGAGGAAAGAAAGAAACAGGGTCGTGCCGTGCCTCCAGCGTGAAGTTTTATCATAATGTACGGAGTATGTAGACACCCCTGATTGTGATAGAGCCCATGTACAGTGAGACGTTGAAATAGAAATTCCAGGGGTCTAATTACGTACGGGACGGGATAGGCGGGGGTCATGCAGTCCAAAGTTTTTCTGGGAACGATGTGCAGCAAGGCAAGCGAGTTCGGCAAGTACCTAGGTACGCTTGTAAGCGCGGGATTTACACCACGTTGTTGGGCATCCCGAAAGGTATATTGGGCGCATCGCTACCGGGTCAACTGCACGAATCCGGTCTTTTTTAAAGTCGTGCATTATGCCATGTTGAATCATGACTTGTTTGGATTTCACTTCCGAATTGGAGGTCCGGCCGGTCGAACTGTCGCTCCGCTTGTTGCAAAGCGCAGAATATCCTCTTCAGTTCGTACGGTGCCCATCGGATTCGTTGCAAGCTGTCCCATTCCGAACTCCACTGGCCCATCCGTAGTGACATTTACAGATGTGACACTCAGCGGCACTTGTGCATCCTCCATCTTCTCGTCTTCCTCATCATCACTTTCCTCGTCCTCATCGTCATCATCATCATCCGATGGACGCCTAGGATCTAATTTTCTCCTCAATCCTGTGTTGACAGAATCCAGACCCCTCAGCCTCTCATCAGCGGTAAAATTGTCCTCCATCTCCGTTTGAACGTACTCCCCGATCCGTTCCAGTAACCAACCGCGAGCCCACTCCCACAACTTTTCATCGCGTTCATACTTGCTGGCTTCCATTGAAAGACCTTCTTCAACCAGCTTCTCGACGGGTGGCTCCAATTTCTTCCGTAATAGTTGACCAAGGACATCCTCTTGTGTGCGTCCAGGATAGTTAGTGGAGGGATAGACGACAACCTTGTTAAAAAGTTCGGCGTTATTCGACAGATTGGCAACGAGATCATGCATTGCTTGCGCCAACATTTGAGTAGAAGTATGAATCGAGGGCCTATTAATTACGACGCATAGTTAGCGGCTGAGAGTGCGGGATGTGATGATATGATGCAGAGGCAGAAGAAGCCTTATTGGTGTCGATCATAGGGCTGTGTACGTACCATGGCGGGAGGGGATGTGTGCTCATAATGTTTCGGATCAAATTCTCGATGGTTCGGGTAATATTGAAGAGTTGGGTACGAACGGTGTCCAGGGCTTTGAGGTCATCGCTACTCAACGCGGTCGGTTCCATGTTGTTCTTTTTCCGAGGAGCCGAATAGACCTGGCGCAGGAGCTCGAGGTGGTGGTGTCAGAAAGAAACCCGACTCGTCGCTCGTGTTAACCGGGCGCGACCGATGTCCGAAGGCTGCGCGAGCCAGCGAAGTGAATTAAATAGGACGTGGAAAGGGGTGGGATGGACGGATTGATGCGAGATGCGAGATGCTGTACGAGACTAAATGTGGGTGGAGGGAGAGGGGTTGCGATGCTGGACTCCAGTAGAGAGTTGCGGAAGGCTTGATGTAAATGGCCTGACCTGAAGCTGAGGGTGAAGACGAGGGTAGGGGGTAGGGTATAGGGGGTAGGACTGATAGCGAAGGTTCTCGCGTATGACAGAGGCGCTAGTGAGAGATAGACGAGGGTTTGGAGGTGAATCGCAGGTGTTGACGTTGATGTTGGTGGTGGTGGTTGAGACTGACAAAAAAGCTGCCCAGGTGTAGTCCAAGCTCCACTGACGTTGGTCCTCAGGACCTCCACTGTTCAATGCAGGCAGCTGCCACTGCCACTGCCAGCTGCAGCTTTGATGCAGGGGCAATCTCCAGGAAGAGCTTAATAGCTTATTAAGAACTTATTAATTGCCGGGGAATATGAGGCTCACTTCCGCGCCTTGTACTTCTTGTACCTCTTGTACCTCTTATAGCCAACATCACTGAACCTAGGAAATATGACCAAAATCACCAAGGTTCTGTACCTAGCCCAACACCCGCGATTGTACCTCAGTGCCAGGTACCGGTACTCGAGTATCTTCAACGTCAACGAGTGCTGTACGGCATGTTCCGGAAGTTAAATGTCTGAGTGTGATCATCTCAGCCCAAGTTCCACGATGATGCACTGCTTGTGGAATACTTCCCATCTCACTTACTCCGTACCTAGTTATTGTCTGTACTCCATACTGCTGTTTCGCGTAGCTGTAGCTCGAGCACCTCGCCTCCAGCCTAGGTAGAGGCGCCAGAATAGTTCAGGCTCCCAGGCATCACCTACCACCCTACCAGGCCTACCTCCAGCTACTACCTCCAGCCTCCAGGGCTAACGGAGAAACCCTCGCGTGCCTCGGTTCATCGGCAACTCCCTACATTTCTCAACCACAACACCATGATGACCATCACCACCTCCAATTCTTCGAAATTCGAAATTCGCCATCCTCTCCACCACCCCTGAGCCCACTTCTCCATCTCCATTCCCATCCTCATCGACGTGAGTGTCTCCGCCGGCAAGACTAGCCATTCGTCCAGCCGATCACACCAAAACAATGCCTTCGGAGCTCTCTCCACACTCTGTATCATTCGCCGCGCAGCAGTCCATTGCCTCTCAACCTTAAATTCCTTGATGGATATCCCAGTCTGATAGCCCGAATCATGTTCTGTTCTGCGGCTCTGCTCTGGGGTTACTGCATTGTCCTGGGCTTGGGACACCTGCAGGTGGCCCAATCTGGAAATGCACGATTTCGATGCTACCCCGTATACCTCACCTCAACTCACCCACGCTGAATTGACGCGAGTACCGCTACGCTACCCATTCTACCCATTCTACCCAATCTACCAAATCTATCACCACGCACGCTCTATCGAAATCCTGGCAGCTGCAGACAGCATAGCATCATGGTGGTGTCATTCAGCGTACGTACCTTAGCAGCTCGTACTCCGTACTTCAGATTCGATTGCGCCAGTCTTGTTCAGACATCACTGCATCACTGCATCACTAGATCACTGGCCAAGAGCTGTGACAGGCACGGAGCAGGCACGGAACCTGCCTGTATTTACAAACGGAGGCACTGCACCACTAGATCGAACTTCATGGGGCCAGCAGAGCTGTGGAGAATAGATTTTGACCACGAGGCCCTCTTCTGCAGCAACAACGACGCCATATCAAGGGGAACCGAACCCATTCTCTCATACGCTCAACAAGCCCTCTCTGTCTCAAACCGGAAAGGGAGATGCCGCTGATTGTACGAATACTACATACGTACAAAGTTTAAGCGAATCGCGGAGGAAACATCATTACAAGGATCGCAGACTCCGCGTGGTTGCAAGGTATTTCGCATGGCAAGGGGATGATGTGGATGATGTGGATGGTGTGGATGGTGTGGTCAAACAAGATATTTCGCCAAAAACAGACTCAACACTTACACGGCATTTCTTCCAAGAACCACCTGTGATCTATCACGAGCACAACTACCTCTCCATCTTCATCATCGTTTCATCTTCAATCTGATTGCTGCAAAACCACGCCATTCTTTCCTGATACTAGGGGGTTTTTAAATGGTCATTTCCGCAGTAAACCCCATATCGATCCTGGCCTTGTCGAACTTTTTGATATCAATATCACGGCGCAACGCACACTGTTCGCTCCTGGGTATTAGCTTCCCATCAAACCGCCCAAGGCAACCAAGCCAAAGAGTCTTGGAGCATGAAAAATTCCAAATGTGGTGAACTTGGCTGTCCACACATGTTTGACGCCCTCGCGACCTGGCTCCCAATCCGGTCAAATGACTAGCTGAAAGTCCAGAAGAGTCATTGAAGGTAGGAGGGGCTGAAATACGGCGATGCAACTTGAATATTGACAGGTCATATTTGACTTCAGGTGGCGATCCCTAACCGTTACTTCCAGATACAATGGTTGGCTCCAGCCGCTCAATCCGCCAGTATCAAGAAGTACTAGGGAAGTTCCATTCAAGGCCAGGGGATGATCTTCAGGGTTATACTTCACCTCAGCCGTTGACCCCGCTATTGTGTTTCCATTCTCACTGTAGTGAACGGATTTGGGAATATAGGTAATGCCTTATTCACGCAAATCCTACACTTGCAAGCCGCCTTCTTCGCTCATTCGCAAGGGTTGGCACGTCTCTAGGAATTGCAGATCTGTCCTAACCCCAGATGAACTTGCCTTTTCCTATTTGAACAATACTACTAAGACTGGTAAGACTCTGCGTTGTAAATTTGTTACCAGAGCTCCTGCTGTGTTGACTTTCGTTGACTTTCGTAATACTTTAATGTTGAAGGGAGGACGACAACATCGTCACGTGTAGTAAAATTGATGCTCTCACCCCAATCCAGTCAGATCTTGTACTGATATCGATCTTGCTACACATTCGGACTATGTGGATCTCTCATAGGTAGCACCTATGGTTGGGCCTCGCCACGTGGACTAGTTGCAGCCCTAAATATGTTTATCGGTGATTTCTTTATTACTTGTATGCAGTCATATTACTCCTTTTTAAACCTTGACACCCCTGCCGTGGAACGTTCTTCTCCCCTCCTTGGTATTCGCTGCTCAGATATAAAACCTCGTTGCACCCTCTTGGCAAACGAAAACTCGTTGGACATTCTCACTCACACTCAACCTTACGGTTCACCCAACTGTCTTTCTGTCTTTGTTAGGACTGTGAATCTTGACCACAGCATTGGAAGCACATGATGTCCTGGTCCCAATATCGAATCATACCGCCGTATTCCCTTCAACAACAATCACGATCCAATCTTACTTCAAACCTACTTAATGTTGCTCTCTTCGCCCAGAGTTCGCGGGTTACGCACCACGCACTCCTTCAGCAATCCAATGGGCTACATTGATATCCAAAGACAGTCATCGACGAACGACCTCCTCGCCATGAACCCTGAGCTCGAAAAGATCACCCCAAATACTCTATACATCACATTCAATGCCCCCAAGGTAGATGAATATGTAAGATTACAACCTTCTAGAATCACTGAAAGTTCCTAACTAACACTCCACCAGCACCGAGGCCTCTTCCTGACCTACCCACCGTCACCATCCACTTCCGGTCACAACGACTCCCACCCCACCACGGGAGGAACCCTTTTCCATGCCACATGGGACGGAAAGGGCTGGGTCCAAGAGCAAAAGACCGTCAAAGACATCTCCTCGTCTGCATCCCTGGTCATGCTTTATAAAATCCAAAGCCTGGATCCCAACTCTACCGCCAACTTGGTCGACCTCTTCACTCATATTCAAGGAGTTCTCCAAAGTGTCCCCATGGGAAGAGAAGCGAGAGAGAAGGCATATGGGTCATCACCGAAGGGAAACCCGGTGTTGGGGGACTACGACTGTGTTATCTGGACCGGCGATGCCTTGAGAGCACTGAAAAAAGAAGGATTGATCAACATGAGACATGGTGTTGGTAAGTTGGCCTTCGCATTTCCTTCCTTGATTTCTTCTGTTGCCTTCTTGTTCTGTTATCAAGTGGTTTTGGCTTGGGGTTCTTCGGTTCCTCGTGCTTGTCCATCACCCTTGTTTACCTGGCCCCTGTGGCCAAGCGTATAGAAGCACGCCCCCCTGAAGAATCTTTGACCGGGGGGATCTATTTCCAAGGGTGGCACGTACCTCACATATGGGTCCACTCACTTTCTACCTCCCCCACTGTATTTCTACTTCTGCTTCATGCCCTTTTTCCCCGCGAGCCCCGTACCCTACCCTGCTGTTGGGACGAGGGCGGGAGCCGGTGGATTTCTGGTTGAATTTCTGAAATTTTGGGTTTGACGGGAGGTGGGGTCGTGGGGCGTGGGAAGGGATCTATTCTCCGGCTCAGGGCTTGTGGTTTTCCGGTCCACGTACTTTTCCCTATGGTTCCTGTTTGATTTGGCTGACTCGTTTCTTGTTTGTTTTTATTTTTGCGTTATTGCGCTTTAACGTTTTTTTTTTTGTTTTGTTTTTTTTGGCCTTTTTGGTTTATGGTCGTGTGCCCTGCTGATTTACTCTTCTGGTGTAGACGTCGATCAGGTTATGGCGGATGCTCGTTCGCTTGCTGGACCGGCGAATGCGAAGGAAGCTGTGGGCAAGGATTTTGGGGGCTTGAGGGTTATTATCTAGTTTAGATTTTTTAGATTTTTTAGATTTTTTTTTTTGGTTGATGCATATTTGGGATTTAAGGGGTGGTGGATTTTATGGGCTTTGGGAGTTTGGTACTCTTGGGTGCTTGGGCTTTTTGGTGGGAAGGAAAGGGAAAGGGGGGTGGGGCGTATTTTTTTTTTTGCAGCGTATATTGTTTCTAGATGAATTGGTGCTCACGTACGGGATGGACGGGTGGAGTGGATTTTGATTTTTTGGGATTGGATTGGAGTTTTGTTTTGTTTTTATTTTTTAGCAAGGGGTCTGTCTCTGTCTTGATGGTTTTTTGGTGGGAGGTTAGGTTAGGGTAGTTTTGGTTTTTTGGAGTACCTGTCTCCTCTTGCATATGGAGTCCTCCGTACCCTTTTTCACCTTTCTGGGTACGTGGATGGATGGATAGGCTTGGAGTTTTTTCTGGAACCTTTTTCCCCTTCTTTTTCTTTTTCTTTTCTCTTTCTCCTTGGACACCTTGGACACTTTGGGAACTTTGGGAACTTTAATCAAGCCCCTACCACTACGGAGTCCTATCTGATTTTTGGTCTGATCTGGTCGGTCTGGTCTGAATTGGATTAAATTGGGTAGAGTCGGATTGGACATATTCCGGATTAGATTTCGACAAGGGGGGGGTCCCTCTGAGATTGGTTTTTTTTTTTTTTTTGTGCTTTGGCTTTTGGCTTTTGCTTTTGCTTTTGCTTGTCTTGCCGTATACCCGGTTCGGATTCCCTTTTCCCTCCTCCTTTCGATTTACGGAGTACGGAGTACGATGCCCATCTCAAAAAAAAACTTTGTTCTTCCTCCCCTTGTTGCCTTATTTTCTTTCATTTCTCTTTTCTCTTTTTCTTGAGCGAGCGGCTTGGATGTTTTTTGGGGACGCGTTTCTCGCGCTTGGGTTTAAGATATCATGTGGTTGGTTTATGGAGTATTGGTTTTATTGGTTTCCCTGGTTATGGGGTTCTCTGGTTATGGGGTTCTCTGGTTATGGGGTTCGCTCTTCGGATGATAGTCGAGCGAGGGGAGGGATGGTCAAGCTTGGGTTAGGTCGTCGGGTTGGGTTTATGGGTTAGGTTAGGTTGGGTTGGGCATCTCGGCTAATGGCAAAGCCAAAGCACGGAGTACGGAGGACTGTAGGAAAAGTTAGCTTAGGTTAGGTTGGGCTCTGCTCTGCTCTGTCGAAGAGACAGACCCTTTTCTTGGACGTGTAACGTGTAACGTGTAACGGGTTTTATCAATTGACTTTTTGGGCACCGATTTGCATCTGGATTGGATCTGGATCTCGTTCTCGTATATCTAGGGCCCCATCATCTCGTACTTACCAACTAACCATCTCGTACTTACCAACTAACCAACTAGTATGGAGTTGAATCGTTGAATCGTTGGGATGATGAGATGAGATGAGATGAGGTAGGACGGGAGGAGATCGTCATCGTCGTCATTGGATCGTGATCTCTTACGGGAAGTTAATGGACGGATGGCTGGCTGGTTGGTTAGATGGATGGGGGGGAATCGTGATCTCGCGCGGGAAGTTTATGGACGGATGACTGGCTGGCTGGCTGGTTAGATGGAATCGTGATCTCGCGCGGGAAGTTTATGGACGGATGGCTGGCTGGCTGGCTGGTTGGATGGCAGGATTGAACAACTTTATTCTATATTATATCATATCATATCGTTTTCTCCACCTTCTTTTCCTTCTACTTTTTTCTCCTGACAATTCCTTTCTATCTATCCATACTTCGGTAAAGAGAAGAGGGTGCTGTGATGTGATGTGATGTGATATGATATTTAGTCGTTGTTGTTGTTGTTATTGTGCGTTTCGCTTGGGTGCATATCTTATATGTATGTAACATGTATAAGTCCACGACCCTCTCATGGTACTGTACATTAGATACCCATTTATTTTATTTTCTTGACCTCTTTTTTGTTACCCTTTTTCTTTTTCTTTTTCTTTTTCTTTTTCTTTTTCTTTTCGCGGGGTACGTGGGATACTAGAGAGATAGATATAGTAACTCTATTCCTTTTGTTTTCTTTGTCGAACGAAGTCTTTGGATGGAATTTTATTGGTTGGTTGGATGGATTGGTTGGATTCTATTCTTTGGCGTGCCGTGTTTCGTTATGTCTTACTGTATGAAGTATGACAGGACGGGACGGGACGGGACGGTGGATCAGATCGTCTAGGTGGGTGTGGTGTGGCGTTTTTTGTTTCCTTTTTTTAGGCGGGTTTTGATGACATGGGATACGGGTATGATGGGATGGATGGGATAGGGATAGGGATACATGTCAAGAACGGCAAAAAAAAAAAAGTAATGCTTGTTTTTGGTTTGTGGTGATGGACCAATACCTACAACCCAGACCTCGCACGATATCATCGATATAATACCGGGGGTTAACGATCGATAATGGGATCGGAAATTTTTTAATAATGATATATTTTATTCTTAGCGATAAATGATAGAAATGCTGGATAGGATGGATAAGATGTGTGAGTGATTGGGATAAAGGATAGGGATTTGTGATTTGGAGGTTGGAGGTTGGAGGGTGTTGGAAGGTGATATGCGGGTTTGTGGGTTTTGAGGATTGAGGATTGAGGATTGAGGAGAGAGAGTGAGATATCGGGATTCTAATAGTATAATACGGTATATCTTTCTATATACCAAATCTAGAACAGTGATATATAAATAACATTAAGCTGAGGGGTATCTAAGAAACAAACCCGCCTTGGCTTAGCGGTATTATCCATGCGAAAGATGAGTTTCGAGTCCACCCCTCGGGGACACTCCCTACTCTGCTCTAGTAGAGGATGTGATATTTGTGAGCCATGTTTCTTTTGCACCCTCATTTTTTACATTTTTTTTTAAATTTTTTTATCTATTCTCTCTTTTGTTGGGCGATAATTTACTTTTACTAGGTAGGCGTTGTAGATCTCTATATAGTGAATGGCTGGCCGATTCACTATTTGCTATTACTTAATTGCCATGTAATAGCAAATAGTAGACTTGATGAAATTATACAACTAGTAGAATCAAGTTTGTGGGCCATGCACTTACGCAAACTTAAATCGTTGAACCTCTAGAAGGTAGGGCTGAATTAGTGAATGTTGCAAAGTGTAAGGGCGCGGAAGACTTGAATTCTTCTAAGCTACGGAACTACATAATATATACTAGCGCCAAGAATGTGCTAGTCTACGCTAGTCCCAAACAGGCAAGCCCTTTTGTGTGATCACTCGGTGTGCAGTCATGTGACAGACTTATTTACCAAGGGATATTCACCCAGGGAATGATTCCTGGCAACAGTGAACACTTGAAAGTTAGGAGAAGGCACTAGGTTAATATATACTAGAATTCGCTGTCTAAAGGGTTTATTGTTCGTTGTAGAAGTCAAGTATAATAAGACTGGCTTCTATGTTATAAGTTTCCAAATGTTGGAATAACTTAGTGGAATAATATAAGGGTATATTGGGTGCCTCAAAGGACCAAACAAAGTATAATAACAAGTAGTAAAACGGAATAACAGGAACAATAGTGACCAAAAATGTGTAGTTATATAAGTAGGTGATTCTCTTTTGAGTAAAAATCCAGGGACTATATAAAGCCCTAGAATATCACGTGCTAACCACGTGAATATATCGTTACCTAACACTAAAACATGTGGCAGGATATTTGGTATTCACTCACTTCCTGCTAACACGCCACTAGCACTAGCGTCATCTTAGGATTTTGGCTGGCTACATGTTCCTTGATTTTACAAATCAATGAGTCCTCACCTTTCTATCGCAACAAGACACACCCCAATCCTCTGAAAACAGAAGAATCTGACAATCATCCACCACGTCTACCATCAAGAGCGTTCTCCTCTGTCCAAAAGATACGCAATGTCATTACCTAAAGTGTCTATTAGAAGGATTTTCCCTCCTAGTTTCAACGAGTAAGTTCTGTTGAAATGAAATAAAAGACATACGCTAATCATGGTCTAATGAAGTGGACCACAATCTACAGTCACCATTAAGGTCACTCGTATGAACCATAGCCGGACGTTCATTGTACACAAAAGTTTCATCTGCTATTATTCACCTTTCTTTGCTGCCGCCTTCAATGGCTGTTTCAAGGAAGGACAAACCCAACATCTTGATCTCGAAGATATCCCTCCTGGTGCTTTTTCAGTATTTGTTAATTGGCTCTATACCCAACGAATTGAAGACTCAAGAGGACTGAGTTATCATGTTTTTGGTCTTGATGTTTTTGGTCTTGTTGAACTCTGGATCATGGGAGACCGCTTTATGATTCCCCAACTGAGTAACGAAGCTCTAAAGATGCTTGCAGATCGGGATTGGCTCGGGATCTCTCCCAGTTTCTGCGCTTACATCTGGGGTCATATCTACAAAAAGACTGCAGAAGGAAGCAAACTTCGACTGTTCATGATTCCCATAGGTGCCAGGTTGTTATTAAAACGTCCCAACATTGACAACCCGATAGACATCCAAGAGTATCCTCATAAAATGCTAGTCGATGTAATCGAGTGGAGAAGAAATAACCCGGAAATTTGCCTTGAAACGGTAGCACCTGTAGGGGATGAGGTTTTAAAAGAATACTATGTCGATGAGAATGAGGTATTTCTCCAACTCAAAAAGTCATTTAGAAAACCACAAACGCTGACGAAGTACTAAATTTAGACGAAGCCTAGCCTCCGAGAGTATGGCGCTGATGCCAACGAAAGAAGAGATCCTTTGGTAATGCGAAATATAACTCTCAGGTAAGAGTACCTAGCTTTCTTTAACAAGATTCGCTCTCTACTAAGAATTCGAAAATCCATTTATGAGGTATATTTTCTAACTCTTTTAGAGCATCTCGTACAACTTCTACGTGTTGCTGTGGAGAGTCTCACATAAAGATTTGGTGGACATGAAGGAGAGTTGTGAATCAGGACTACAGTACCACTCAACGGACACGAAGCATGGGAACTTGGGGGATAAGAACTTTGGATTGGACGTATCTCTTAAGCGGAGGCGAAGTGTCTCACAGGTATATGTTCTAGCAGATAGCCAACGGGAAGCAACTCGTGTATTTTCTCGTCTCAAATAGTAATTCTAGGCTTTCTTGAAACCAAAATTCCAAGAGGATCACGTGAGCTAATCTACTTTAGTAAAATAACTAGTTATATGTATCAGCCAAATCTCTGAACAAAAGATCACATAATACTAAGCGAAAGAACAGACCGCGTTTTTGTGAAGCTGGATAAACTCCAAAGAGTACCACTTTCCCATCAAAATCTTTTTGCAGTGCTTCACCCCCCAATTCTCTAAGCGAGCTTGGCATCCCTAACTAATCTAATTAGGAAGAAGCTGCTAGATTGTATTTGCGAAACTTGTAGAGGATTAGGTTATATTTTTCAGGATAAAGTAATCAGAGATACGACAAGATGTTATGGAGAAAATTCACATGTGGCAAAGCTCCAACGTCTCTATTAGGAAATTGGTTCACCTGTATCTGAATTTATTTACTGTTTAAGTCTTACCTTGTGGTTGGATGCACAAACTCTTAAGACGATGGGAGTCGCTCTATTCTTTCAAAGTAGAGGGTAGCTGTGACATAGCCACATATTTAAAGTATGTAAAGTTCTAAGCATATATATATACACGTTTGCAACGAGAAGTAGATATGAATACGAAGCAGTGAAAGTCATGCTATTGTAGTAATTCCATCAAACTCTACTTAGGGGATTATGAGACAAAAGGGATATTCAGTATTTTTATCTGCAAATCTTACTCGAATCTAAAGGGGAAATTTAAAGTAAGTCTTCTTAACTTCGAGAGAGCACACTTTGGTGGGGTTACTTGTTACAAGCTGAAGCAGTGCCTTTTGTATCACACAATGGATGCTTCGGACTTTGGCACTTTGCTCTGGCGACTATTCAAAATTCGGCCTTGTTGGGGAATAGGAACGCGTCTGTGCTAAAAGAAAAAGGGAATCCGTCATTCAGTCAGTGACTAGGTATGTATCTACCGCTAAAATATCAAGGCTACCACCCATCCAACCGTTCCTTCTCAAGACATCAGATCATGTGTGACAACCATAGATACCCAATAACACCCAACCAAATCCGCAAATTCGAATCCGGCACTTTATTCCTCAGAGACAGGAGGATATCGCATAACAGGAGCTCCACCAACCCCACGCGCACCAGATTTCGTAACCTATAAAGCACCAGTCAATTTAAAAAATCCCATTAAGAGTTGGCGATAGGTCCACATACCTCACCCCCCTAAACATAAAACTCCTTCAAATCCTCCTCCGAATAAAAACAAATCTTATCCCTAGTTCTCCCCCCCTTCTCTCCCCTACCAATCTTAACCCACTCAAACATATCCTCCAAAACCTCCCGTCGTACACCCTTAATCCATTCCTTCGATAACTTAACACCACACCCCGCAAACGAAGCAAGGTATCTCCGTAACGGACTTCCCTCATGAGTATGTTCATAAGCATAATTATACAATTGTACAGAAGCAACCTCATGATGCCTATGTTCTGCGTGTTCAGAATGACGAAGCTCATTATAGAGTCGTAAAACATCATTACAGAACTTTGGACAGATGAAGCGGTTTCCTAGTAGCCAGGTTTGGATGAAGAGGATGGGTGTGAAGCGTGTTTGTGTGAGATCGAGGTTTTGCACGTAGAGCCAGTGGACGAACAATTCGAAGATTTCGGGGGTGATGTCTGTTAATGTCATTTTTTGCGTTTGTCCTTCTTGGAAGGGGCCCGAAAAGGCGGCGGCGAAGAATTGGGAGTGGTGGCAGATGATGTTCTTGTGGATTTTGAAGGATGCGTTCTTGCTGGCGTCTTGGCCGAGTTGGATGTCTATGGTTACCATTTGTTTGGAGTCGCTGGGGGATGTTAGTTGAGTTTTGCTAAAGGGATTTTTGTAGTTACCGCAAGCTTGGGGTTACTTGGTCCGCCATTTTTTGAGGGGGGTTGTGCGAAGGCTTAGGAGGATATCTGGAGTTTAGCTGAGATGGGAGGGTTTGATATACGATTTGATTGTCCCGACCACGATAACCGAATCTAGGTGGAGCAAAGCCTCTCCAAAACGTGTCAAACATACGAACAGCCAGTGAAGTGAAGTTGGCCCCAGGCCGTATATCAGTCCTCTGGAAGTTTCTATCATCCAACTTGTAATGTGATAACGTGATCAGTAAATAAGCAACCTTCCTTGCTAAGGAGGTTTAAAAACAATTAGGATTTTAACTTTCTCTCTATCACAAGGTACTCGCTAGAACCTACCATTTAAGAGCATGGAGGACTATCAATTACCAGCTCTCTTTGTGCTTTTACTACTCCCCTCATTCTATAACCTTCTCTCTAATTCGAAGCTATCCCATAACTTTTTTACATACCCACAGATACAGATTACAGACAGGATGAGATAAGATTACCAAGCCTACCTGTTAGTTCAATTCTATTAAATTCTGTTGAATCGTAAATTCTATACATGGCACCTAGTCCTAGAACTTAGTGATTACAAGTATATAACTGTTGCGACGTGGGATAAGTGAATAGGTTTTAGATGTGGCAAAGGATAAGTAAAGAGGTTCTAGATGTGGCGTATGGGAGGCATCACGTGATCAGCCCTGACGAGCCCTGGCGACGCCACCAAATAACCCAGTATATAATCTCGTAGCTAGACCTTCTGAATCCTAACATCTATTATTCAACCAACAACCTAGGACCTAACAGTCTTTTGTACCAACAATAACATCTTAATCGTTATAAACAAAAATCACAAGACCAATATATGGAGCAGTCCTTCCTCAAAATTACGATATTCTTGACCAAGTAGGTGATATGTTACCTAGCTATAGAACACCTAGGTACGTACGTACTAGTCTCACAGAAACCCAGGAGCGCCAATCGTAATCGCTGTTCTATAATAAATAAGCTTACTTACCCATACCATAATAACCAACCAATATCGTGAATTTCATCTACCTAGACAAGAAAATATCGGAGAATAGTCAGTCTCTTTTACTATATTAATTACTCTTAAATCAAAAACCTACCTATACACCATACATCATATACCATACCCCGCCGTACCCGCCCCACGTAAGAACAACCTCCCAAATCCCAAACTCCCAAATTCCCAACCTTCCCTCCCAACCCTCCCAACCCCAGAAACCCCACCACGTCCTCCCATAAATCCTAACAGAACAAAGTACCTAAGCAATGACGTCCATCAATTATGACGGTAGAAGCTTTCAGATCAGATAGATGATTTAAGCACCTATCCCACTTTACCATTGCTGCTTGATATCGATGTAAGATTGAGAAGCGTGGAGCAGGGGGTGGAGCCGAGTTGATTGCGGGGGAGAGGGAGGAGTGTGAGAGATAATGTAAGATTTTACGAGGACGAGGGGAGGGGGCTAGGGTTGGTGATAGGTAAAGGTAAGTAGGATGTGAATAATACCAAATGTAAACTTAGAATTAGGAGGAGGCTCTTACAACGAGTCTCGAGAAGAAAAAAAGTGGGGGGGAGGGGGTGAAATGTCATCACAAAGAAATCAAATCAAATGCAAAGTAAAGTAAAGTAACCATCATCTCATCTCATCACATCACATTAAAAGATCGATCCCCTCAGATCAGAAAAGAAGAAAAAAGGAGTCAATAATATAACCCAATTTCCTCCCCCCCACCGAAGAAAACAACAACAACAAACAAAAAAGTAACCATGCTCCCCATCCATCCATGTTCTCGTACAGAAAGTGGTTATAAAAACCGGGTATTTAAGAACTGAAAATCTCCCTTCCCACATCCCCATCCCCTCCTTACACAGAACACCTCTCTATCACCAACCCATACCACTCGTCTCGATCCGCCCTTTCTTGCTGATTTCGCGTAATGGAAGGAAGGAAGACAGATCGAGGACGAAGCAGGGACAGAGAGGGGACTAGACATGACTTGTTCTGACACCACCTCCTCTACGACGTCCGGATCGTCCGCAAGTGAGGCAGGAAACGATGATTGCTGGGGGATGTTAGTGTGGTTCGAGGTATGGGGGTGAGGAATATTAATATGAATGATGAGGAGTTTATGGACTTACCGAAGAATGATGCAATTGCGCTGATGATTGCTTGGAGCATGGATGCGATGCCGTTGATGACTGCCATGATACAGGCGCCAATGGTTTGGCATAGCGAACGGATCTATTAGAAACGGAAGATTAGTTGGGAGCGCAGGGAAAAGATAAAGATATCGAGATCAAGATTGGGAAGACGAACGCAAGATACAACAGCTCCCATATTGGCGGTGTTGTGGTTTGTA
Source organism: Hymenoscyphus linearis (assembly GCA_900536425.1). Taxonomy (NCBI): domain Eukaryota; kingdom Fungi; phylum Ascomycota; class Leotiomycetes; order Helotiales; family Helotiaceae; genus Hymenoscyphus; species Hymenoscyphus linearis. The sequence goes on along the minus strand of UNPR01000057.1, from coordinate 111,840 downwards.
TTGATTTATAGTGTTTTGTGTTTGTGTTTGTATTGAAGTGTAGATTCTCAAGATATTTGTTGTTGTAAGATCGAAGTCTTTGTTATGGAAGTTCGAGGAATGTGTCTCAGTATGAAGAGTAAGAGAAAAGGGAGGAAAAAAAACAAGTCGAAACCCAGAAATTCGATCTAGATATATACCTCCCACCCACACCCCATCCATTCACCGCCCGGCTAATTTTTCCATCTCGTGCAGGTGAATAACAGTATGTGGTGTGTGTGCCATCTGCCTCACCTCACCCACCAACAAACGACGTATGTCACATCCTCCAAATCGCGCGTCATAGGAATCTCGCCCATGGAAAACAACAATGCGGTGCTGCAAGCGCTGCAAACATTTTAACCTTTCGTCAAGGGGGGGAACAGGGATCAGGGATCAGGTGTGCAGTATGATGTCACTAGCCGTCCATCCAACGCGTTTCATAGGTCGCGACTCAGTGAATGCCACTGTGATGGTGTGAGTGCAAGATTGGCTGATGACTTCATTGGGCGGCCTGGGCGGGAGATTTGAGGAGGACTTGAGTCTTTGAGAGGTTGCTCTGCAGGTGATAGCTGGTTCGAAATCAAGGAAGAAGCACGAAACGGCCATTCTTCTCCGAAAAGAGCTTTTGTAGGGATCTGGGTTCTTATTGCGGAAGGTTTTTTGGTAAGAACGCCACAGTCATGCACAGCCACACGCCACAGTGATCGACAGTGGCTGGTGATGTCAAATTTGACGTTGGGATTGGAATTGGAATTCACTTGGGTGGAGAGTGGTTTGGGTTATTGGTTGATTGAGAGGAACCATCCAATTTTCAAGCTTACGACTAGACAAAGCATACAAACGAGATTTCCACTTACCGTGGGAAGCGGCAGTGGAACTACTCGTATCATGCTGTGAAATGTCTTAGCAAAAATCCACTACTCAAAGCATACCCCGCATTTGCCTTTCACTTTCAAGTCCCAGTACCAGTGTCTCCTTCACGAGGGTTTCGTAGCTAGAAAGAAAGCATAAATCTTCAACAACCCCTTCTTAAGAGTAGCTTTTAAGCCCCAACGAGGCCTGGTCAGGTGAATTTTGGGTTCACTTATATGGTTCAATTATGTCTCATACTTGACTACCGGTATGTGAAAAGGATCGTACTTTTCTTTTGAAAATCGGAGGTTTCCTCAACGAGGAAGTGGCTTGTCATGTGGAAAATGGAGAGAAGTGAACTTGCAACTGAGATACTGGTAGCTAGCCTTGTTAGTTTTAAACTTTGTATGCCTCTAATTAAGTCTTGGGTTCATACTGTGGATGAGCAGATGGGGTAAAGCGGCTAAGATGATTTAAGGCTTAGCGAAAATGCAGGCGGATGCGGGAGCGGTGAGAAGGGAATGGGTGAGAGTCAGATACCGAGTAGTCTGCATGAGACTAGCTAGAGGTTGGATGGTGGGGAGAAAAGTCATACTAAAAATGCTTTGCAAATTTCTCGTTGTACTGTGTGTACACAATCCGTTGACGATTTACAAGAGAAAATAAACAAATCAGCTAGGTAACCCAACAACACCCCCTCCATTCTCGCTAAGCTCAGCTAAACCACAACCCCTCTTCTCATCTCATCTCAACACAGTACCTAGGTATTCGCTCCGTCCAATACTTACGAATATCGGGAAACTCAAGCTAAAGATTCCAATACAAACTTATTGCAGTACTCGAGTACTATCAACCTGAAGGTCGCATTTTAAACCATGTACTTTCCATTAGCAATTTACAAAGGCAGAGTATCCCCATCTCAACCAGAGTTAGCCCTTAGGCGGCAAAACGATATTCATCGATATATTCGAGAATCGAGGATATTGATGAACATTCAGTCTCAGTTTATTCCGTCTCCTCCGATTCACTCTAGAGAGCATCGGAGGAGACTCTTTTTTTAAGATTGATGAACATTGTATTTTTATCCTTATAATAAATATAGTAAGGTAACTTCAGGTAGGGGTTTAGGTATTTTTAGTTGATTTTAGGTGATTCTTTCTGGGTAATGGTAGGGAGGATAGTTATATAATTAAAATGAACTACAAGTATAAGACAGAATAAGACGAAGACGTAAAATGAGTACGTTTATCTAGATAAAGCGTGTAGAAGTAGTATTATAAGTAGTAGGGAATAAATTAAAGTACTTTTAGTGGTTTTTCTACGTTACGTGTGCTAATAATCAATATTATATCGATCCTCGCCAAGAATCCGATATCGTATCGTCTACATATTCTCGATACGATATATATCAGGTACCCCCCGATATCACATCGATATATATATCAACGCCCAAATCCAATCTCAACGCCCTCCAAAAATCCCACCCCCAAACCACTCAAGGCAAGATCTCCTTCCCATCCCAATCCCAACATCTCCCGCGACCCTCCAAGCCAACCTCAGCAACAACACCACACATCCTCTCAACCGCCCACTCGGGCTCAAACAACTTCTCAGGCTTAACATTCGCCCAAAACTCCATACTAAGATCCGTCCTCACAGTCCCGGGATGATACGCCATAACCATCGCATTCCCCCCACATCTCTGCTGAACATAAATATCCACCCCCTTCGTCAGCGAATTAACCCCCGCTTTAGAAGCGCGATAGCTATACCAACCACCCAACGAGTTATCGGATGTGGAACCCACGCGGGCGGACATGTTTACCCATGTTGCGTGATTGGGGACCCAGGTCCCTGGTGCTGGTTTCGTTATTTCGAGTTTTTTTAATCTCTTGGTTGGGAGGAGAGGGAGGAGATGTTTCATTAGGAGGAGGGGTCCGATGGTGTTTGTTGCGAAGGTTGAGATGAGTTCGGAGTGGATGACTTTGGTGGGGGATCGCTCTGGGTAGAGGATTCCTGGGATGGAGAAGGCGAGGTGGAGATGGTGGTTTGTTGGGGGATATTTTTCGGTTATGTGAGAGACGGCTTTGATTATTGTGTTTTCATCTAAGCATTTATTTTAGTATTTGTTCTTGGTTATCTTATAGGTTATGGGATGAGATGTGGCGTGAAGAGGATCAATCAATCACTGGATGTGGAATACAGAAATGATGGGAAGACGGAGAATATACCTCTAACATCCACTTCTAAGACTGTAAGTCTTTCTGGATCGACATTGTCCATGTTCTCGAGTAGGTTCTTTTTGACACTTTTCAGATCCTTACGTGCTGTCGCGAACACTGGTAGCGTCGTCGTTCGCAGGAGGTGTCGAGTCAAATGGAACCCAATCCCTCGACTCGCGGGAGTAACTAGTGTGTACGGCGACATTTTTCTATATGGGTTCTGGCTTTTTGCGGCGTTCTAGATATATGGAGGGTCACAGATTAGGTTGTTGAATACCTACTCACCACGGCTACTCTATGATGGGATGAACAGGGATGTCGTCTTAGATACCAGAAGCTGAAAAGGATAAAGCGGCGCTGGGGAGAATCTTGTTCTCAACCAACCTTGAGAATTGTAACGAGATATTTTGTTTTAGGATGCTATGGTACTTCTTTCGGATTACTCGTGAGATTCTTGTACAGTTCTCTGGTCGATAATAATGCGGTGCAATATTGCCTCCTTTGAAGCTCTTCAAAAGCTGATTTGGAGAAGCGCTGAAATTCGCAACATTGCAGGCAGCGAAACCTGGGTCGCACAAAAATAAGGGGGGAGTGATTATTTCATCAATTGACAAAGTCTTTGAGTGAATTATCTGGATAAACGTGGAAATTGATGCATTGGAATTCATTCACTGCTACAGGGTTTTGTTCGCCTGAAGAATGGTTGAAATTCAACGTATTCCAACTTCCCATCTCATCATATGCCGTGTTTGAGGCTCATAGATTTCGGTGAAGAATTCAATAGCTTCTCTTCAATCAACGGCATCTTCCGGAACCTCCTGGAAATTATCAACTCCTCTTTGAAAAGCAGATGAGTGTTCAGCGAATTTGGCCAGTGACTGACCCTCATTTGAGAAATTGTCCGATACTCAACATCCAAAGCTGAACGAGCAAATATGCAGAAGAGAGAAACAGAGAAACTATTCCGCTCCAGATACCTCAAGAGACGACCCAGAGAATGGCTTCAAAAGACACCTATAGGTAAGTTACAAAACACTGCCGAGGGCTAGTCGCTAATCCACAAAAGAGTACCCCCCCCCCAGGCCATGAACACGGTGAAAATCAGTCTAAGTGAAAACTCTCAACCATTCGTCATACACAAGTTCTTCATCTTTTACTACTCGCTATACCATGCGTCTGTATTCAACAGTGTATTCATAGAAAGAGAGACTCAGAATTCTCACATGGAAGAATGTTTCTCCTGAGCTTTAGGGGTTTTCATCGACTATGTTTTGAACTACAATTGAAGACATGGAGACAATAAATGACATGCCTCGAGAGAAGAGATGCTTGTACGAGAATTGGTTGATATTTCCTCCCGATAGGCCGAGAGAAATATGAAGGAAGCTCACAGAAGACGGAATACGAGTATATATAAAAGAAGTAATTAAATTAAGTATAAAGCTTGTCTAAATCTAAGTAGAAGAGTTTCTGTATATATAGTTTTAGTACGCCTGTTCCTCGGTTATTCTGAAGCAGCACGCAGGCACACGGGTGGTGGAGTGTACTACGTGACGTGAGCCAAGAGGGCACCTCACGTGACAAGAAACTATTGTAATTACGCGAGAAGTATGTTTCGTTCTCCTTGGTTGCGTAGTGACTGATTTCAAGCGAAAGATCATGAAGTCAGATTCTCGCCATAGACACTGCCCAGACCCTTTGGTTGTTCATTTGACTGCTGAATGAGTTGCTGACAGCTGATATGGGAGATACAGTGCTGGGCAGCACCCAAATTTCGAAGCTTTGGAGTTTTCACAGGAAACAAACAGAAGAACTTCAATACGTTCCTGACATTTCTTTCTGTTTGTAGATGCTGTCTATAGGTACCTATAGGTACTTCCCTTTCTGACGATCACGTGCCACGTGTCAGGATATCTCGATGTTGTGTAACCTTATCTACACACTACTGTCAGTTCACATTTTCACGTCGACAACCTTTCAAGCTAGTATTTTGCCGATATATTGACGCACATCAAGAATATATCCTCGACAGAGTATCGACGCAATGTCCAGCACCCAGATTGCAACACCTTCGAAGGCAACACCTTCGAAGGCAACCCCTGCTCACTCTCCTACGGCGGTTCCAAAAGACAAACGACCAGGTTTCGGGTAAGTTCTCATATACCTCATTAAAGTTGAAGGTTGGCATTAACCAGGTCTAGAAAGTCACAGGGTATGGTCACCATTAATGTCTCTTTGGAACCCTTTAAGGACACATTCATCGTACACAAGAACTTCATCTGCTTTTATTCGCCATTTTTCGACGCTGCCTTCAATGGAGCATTCAAGGAGGGCGAAACCCAAGTTCTAGATCTAGAGGGCGTGTTGCCTGCCGCGTTTAATCTGTTCGTCAACTGGCTATACACTCAGCTAATCGAAGCACCTGGAGGCGAAGACATTCCTGAGTCAGATCTTGTCGAACTTTGGATTATAGGTTCTCGCTGTTCGGTTCCTAAGATTCAAAATCAGTCGCTCGAGTTACTTGAAAAGGCGAGAACTGACCGACACAGAATCCCTCTGAATTATACGCGTGTTTACGAGGGTACCGAGGAAGGAAGCCCGTTACGTCGGTACACTGTTGCCATTGCCGCTACTGTACCCCGGGAAACCTCTAAGCCGGAAGACTATCCCCATGATATGCTGATCGATATTGTCAAATACTTGATGGAGGAAAGAAGCCATTTCCGTGCTACGCCGCTCGAATTCTCTAAGGACGAGTGGAAAGAGTTTTACGTCGACGAGCAAGTGGTGTGTTAATCTACAACTTTGAAACTACTCATAGCTAACCAGTTCTCACAGGCTTATAAGCCCGCACTTCGTGCAGTGGGTTCAACGCCAAATCAACCTTTGTTACCAATCGATTCACCCAAAGTAACCGAGAATTCGACAACGCACCTAAAAGACTCTCCCAAGCCCATCAGAATAAGCCTCAAGCGCGCCAAACCTGCAACTAATCCCGATTAACCCTCGCCACTGACTTGACTTGTTCCTAAGACGTCTCATTCTACGAAATCCATGCGGCTTTATTTGGTTCAATGATACGGGGAAGCAAAGACCTTTTTTACATGGTACGAATACCGGTGATTATACTATAGGAGCGAGGTTGTGTTTACAGCTAGACCGGCATCTCGTGCGGATTGAGGAACTGGAGGTAAAAAAAACCGTATAGCTCTGGCATATTATTGTGAATTTCTTCTCCACGAGATAGCCTATATAGGTTTCTAGCCTCGCAAAGAGGTCGAGTTTGATTATCGGGTCGTACTAGCGAATATAAAAGTGATTTTCAAAAAGAGTTTCCAAGAATCGGCTTCTGTCTTTTTCTCTTCCCTCCTATCTTAACTTTAAATTTCCTAAAGATAAAAAAAGATAGTAGTGGTCAAGTGGTCTTTGCGCTAAACAGGGGAAGAATAGAGGATAAACTTACACTAATTCACCACAACCAACTAAACTGTACTTATGTCGAAACCTGAATGAGCAACTTCCAACTATCGAGGTACTGTACCAAAGCCCATGCATTGGCCGAGGTGGGTAACCGAAAACCAAGGTCCATCTATTGAAACTGGCGGACTGCTTGGTCGCCGTAAAACTTGAGTAACTATGTGACTAGAGGTGAAGACTTTCGACCCATCCATTGGCCGAGAGAAATCCGAATTTTGAAATGGTGTAAAGTCCGGCTCGCTTAGTGAACAGACGACTATTTTTTAGAGTTAGCGAAGGAATGGAATAAGAGGTAGGAAATGTGCGCTTTGACCACTCGACCACAGAGTGTTTTTGTTTTTTTGGTGGCGATTTTTCGCTTATTTAGGGATATGCGAGGCTTGATCGGAGTGAATCACTTGCTTTATCAAGATATTGTTTTGAAGTATCTTTTGCGAAGCGAGTTCTTTACTACGCGACTTAAAAGGTTATTTAGGAAAGCAAAAAGCAATCAAATTAAAGGAAATACGGATCACGATCTCTATACCGCGGATTCATTCACCAACGTATATTCACCAACACATAAAACAAAACAAAACATACGAAGTATATTCCACCACAACCTACTAAAGCCAATAACCAAATCCGCTCCCCATCTTAACCCCAAAATCCAACCCTCATCTAAACACCCCAGCGAACAAATCGCCTCCTCCTCCTACTCCTACTCATAAACATAACAAAACGGCCCATCCGTAACACTAACCAAATCCTTAATCTGATAAACCTTCGAATTCACATTCGAAATATCCACATTATCCGTCAACTTCTGCAATCCTGTCCCACCCCCAAACATCGCCGTCCCACCCGCGATAACCTGCATACGATTCGGTAAATCCTGACTCTGCCAGATCGTCCAAAGCCGATCAATCTGTCCATGGAGTAACCAAAATGCCGGGTCATTAGGAGAGGTATAAAAGTCTCCTCCGGGGTCTGAACCAATCGTGTAGTGCGCGCCGGAGTGGATACCGATGTTACCGTTCATACCCTGTGCTTGAAGGGTATTTTGGAAACTGCCGATGTCTTTGGAGGCCGTGATGACTGAGGCGAGTTGTGTGGTGCTGGTGCTTCGGGTTGAGAGGTAGGGACCTATGTCTCGACGGAGACAGCGGGTGTTGAGGCCGTAGCCGTTGGATTGGGGGTTTCGAGGGGGTGCTGGGTCGGCGACGGGGGAGACGGGACTAGGTTGGTGTGTAAGTGAAAGATTAAAAGCACAAGGAGAGAAGTGTAGATAGAAGGAGTCAATACCCAAGTCTAACAGTCATGCTTTGAGATATTAGCTGCGAGCTTTGAAAACGGTGGAGCAGAGACATACTTCGCAAATGGTCCCTTGTCAACACAACCACCGCCATTTTGGGCTGGTCCCATAGCAGTAGCTTTATGGCTAACCTTTGCTCCGTTACTACCCATACTTGTCTCCGACCCATCAAAGATTGGTGACTTTTCCGGATCCGCTGCCCACTTTCCAAAATCCCAATACTGCAAACGTCAATACCATATACCCCTTACAATGGATGCAAAACATACAGGTTGAGTCCCATTATACCCGCATTCTGTCCTGAGAGCTTGTTCATAAGCCCAAGTGAAATACCGATGCCACGACAAAAAGTTACCCTACTCATTTAGCTCGTACACAGTACAAATCAGATTGAACCGAGATTTCCATACCGTCCCATGAATATTAGGAGTCTGCTGCATATGGGTAACAACGAAATCCTCGTAGCGAGTTTTTGCTCCAGGGAACTTTCCGACTGGCAATTTTGAAGGCGCGTTAATCAGACACAAAACCGCTTTGATGTAGGCTTTTCGATCGGCAACCGAGACATCGCCCCTATCACACATAAGCTAAAGCTACAAGAGTCCACCATTTTATCTCACCATTCCTTGCGAACTTGGAGATTGGCGGCTGTGCAAGTTTTTGACTTGGCTAGTTGAGCATTGATTTGCGTTCTTCCTTTAGTTTGAAGGTCGGAGACAGCGTCACCGTTGACTTCTCTTATAAAGGTACTCAGCAAGGAGGTGACAAGACACAAGCATTTGAAAAGAGACGGCATGTTGGACAAAGTGATTTGCGGGAATAGAGGAGTACTTGGAATTGACAATTAAGTGGGAAAGAAGTACTATTTCACTCAACAAGTACTGTACATATTTGATAAAGCTGGTCAGCTTTTATTGAGGCTCGCGCTATTGCTTTACTCTACATTGCTTGACCGACAACCTGGTTATGGAGTGTTGATTCAAACCAACCGGCAATTAAGACGTGATATAAAAAAGGAACTTCATGCAACATTGTGACTGTTGGATTTCAACAAATGATCAAATGACCAAGTTTGACTGGGCAGTGGTGCGAGAAGTACTATCAGTCGACTTACTATGGCCTTAGACAAACATCGCATCAAGGATTGCCGAAAGCCAAGAAACTCAAGACTTGGTTGGTGATATAAATCCCAAGATCTGAATCAATCAAGATCAACTGCGTGATCAGATGAATTTTAAGTGGTCGCGGTAGAGTGGAAAACATCCTGGATAAAAGCAGAGTGTGGGGTAACGACGCACGTCTTAATTGCAATTGAGATATCCAAAAACAAATCTTTATAGCCGGACGACCCAGATATGACTCTGGGTGCATTTCACGTCTCCTCGGTGATTCTCTATATTGGATTCATCGTTCGGCAGTTTTGGGGGCTTGGCGAGCCTCTTGAGGGTGTCCCCAAACTGGTGTTAGGAATGAGTAGCATTGAAAGAGACAATTCTTTTTCTGCACAGATCCCAGTACTCGTGTGCATAGCCATGCATGGAAGGGTGTTGTGATACCCACGCCGCTTATTGCTTTGCAACTGAGTTAATGTAAGTGGTTTGAGGCTGGACGAACCCGCCTTTATTTATATGATAAATCGTCACCTGCCACCAAGTCCTCCCTGGGCTTTTTAGGCCAGTTCCTTGCGATGTCAATCGCATCTCGCGGTGCCCAAAATTCCAGAAATATGAAGATGAGATAGTCGATGACCACACAGAGGCAAAAGAGCTTGCCAGCCCAGATACCGCAGCCATAATATCTTTTCAGCCGATCAATAAGGGCAAAACTGTGAACTCCAGCTCTACCTCTGGTCGCACTCCAGCTAGCTGCATCGGCCGCTTCGTATCCATAAAAATCTGCTTCACTCAAACTACCAGAAATTCCATCATACACTCTTTCAGTTCGTTCAGCAACGTCCGTCCAAGAATACATCATTTTAACTTGATCATGGAATTTCTCGGTTCGAACTTTATTGGCTCTTAATGCTGCAATAGCTCTTCCTGTTGCAGCTACCAAATCGTCCTCTTCTGGCTTGGCAAAGACGGTCATATGCGCTGGAAGAACTTCTGGAATGCCCCCCACCTGGGTACACACCACATACAAACCACAGCTTGCCGCTTCAACAATAACCGTGCCGAATGCTTCAGTCAAGCTAGGATGGAGATATATATGACCTCGCACCATAACATCTCGAACCTCCTCATGTCTAACAGGACCCAGCATTTCGACTCGGTCTTGCAAAACATTTCTTTCTAACATTTGTTCCAAATCAATTGCCTTGGGGCCTGAACCAGCGATGATGAAGCGAACATTCGGATGACTTGCTAGAATTCTTGGGATCGCTGCCACCAATAGATCGGTTCCCTTGTTATAAAACAATCGTGATATAACCACAATGGTAATTGTATCGTGTGGACCTATGAGCTGTGGGAGGGGGTGATTGCCAAATTCGGTACCATAGGAGGGATGGTGGAGGGGTCGAAAATTCTCGGCGACAACGGCATTGGGTATGACAGATACCATGAGAGGGTCTAGGGAGGCGCGAAGAACCGTGTTTTCCTTGCTTTGACTTGTTAGAAAACGCCATTGGGTCAGAATACGTCTAAACACCAGACTTACCATGTGTGACTAACGCAGATGACATGATCTACATCACTCAATGTAAATTTTAACAACTTATTGGTGAGAATACTACCAGCATCTGCAAATCCAAATAACGAATGGTCGGTGAAGACGGTCCGCTTTCCCATCGTTCTGGCATGCAATATTGCTTCATGGCAAAAACTGCTGAGACTTGCATGCCCATGAACAATTTCAATTTCCTCCCTTAATATAATATTTCGAAAGATTGGGAAGAAGGAGAAGACGGTGGGAAAAGTCGAAGCGCGGTAGATGACGAAGAAAGGAACATGGTACACTTTGAGACCATTCGTAAGGTATCGCACTCCCGTTCTCCCATCGTATGCGTGGGTGATAACAATAACTTTGTGTCCGCGGTCGATGAGCTTAGTAGAAAGCTGGTATATGTGACTTTCGACTCCGCCTGGTTGAGGAAAAAAGAAGTCGCTAACCATAGCAATGTTGTAGGGCATGGTTCGCGTCGACGCTCGACGGTGCCGATTGGCGTTGGCAGCCATTGAGGTCTTGGAGAAGGATCGTGGATGAGCCATCAAGAGTGGCGGAAGGGGGTTGAGTCAAGATTGGAATGACTATGGGTGGTTGATTGCAGGTGTAGGTGAGGAGGTGTCGTGTTGATGCTGTCGAGGTCGAAGCATGCTTGTACTCGGTCCATATATTTGTAATGCGACGGGAAGTTGCGGTCTATATAGTATGAGCTCATGGGTACAGAAAAGACAGTCAGGCAATACAATTTCAAGGTGTCAGTGTCGTCGTCGAAAAGGGATCCATAGCAGAAGTATTGAGGTTATTGAGAGTGAGAGTCTTATATGTCGAAAAGAAAGCTGGGGTGAAGCTCTACTCGAGTACAGCAAGGGTGTCGAGGGTGCCCTGTCCTATCGGGCCCCACATCAAGATTGCCTGCCGGCGCAAGGCTGAGATGGAATCAAAAAACTTTTTGAAGGCGCAACACCATCGTCACCAATACTTCCAAGCACTCGCTGCTTCACCCAATTCCCTCACCATCTCCAAAATGTCATCTCAGATATACTCCAGATATGTTCCGCCAGCGAAAAAACAAAAAATCTCTACCATTGCACCATCAGATATTATCCTAGAAAGCGCATCTCCTCCAGTACCCATCAGAACAGCCCCACCATCCATTAAAAACGATGCCTCCTCGACCTATGCCCGATATGTTCCCCCTTCCAAGTCGAAATCTCAAGCGAATATCGCAGAGGAGGTTATCTCTACGCCCGTCAATGGCTCTCAATCATCTAAGAGAACCCACGAAGAAGTCGAAGCAGCCGACACTGCTCCAAGTCCAAAGAAGTCGAAAAAGGAAAAACTGAAGAGTGTAAATGCCGGGGATGTTACAAAGGCTGCCGATTCTGAGATCAAGCCCAAGAAATCTAAATCGAAAACAAAGGAGAAGGTAAAAGAAAAGGAAAAACCACCAAAGGATGGAGGGTCCAAGGAAAAGAAATTGTCCGCTGCTGCAGAGGATGATGACGAAGAGGATTCGAGGCATACAAAGTTGATGCGGAAGCGAGAAAAGTCACTGAGAAAAGCAGAAAAGCTTGCTAAGCAGGAGGAGGAGGAAAAGGCTGCCACTCAACCAGAAGATATAGTCCAAGAAGAAGAGGAGATATATGACCTAGTACCATTACCTCAACCTGATCCAATCCCCGAACCCCTACCACAATCAGCCTCGGCGGCACTGCCTAACTGGCTGTCGACGCCAATTCGAGTGTCACCTACGGCTACAGCACAGTTTTTGGATATTGGAGTTCCAAAGGAAGCAGTTCCTATACTTTCCTCGAAAGGCTTTCCTGAAGCCTTCGCCGTACAATCAGCAGTCCTTCCACTTCTTTTACCAGGATCTGCCCAACAGCTTGGAGATGTTCTAGTATCAGCTGCAACCGGTTCCGGGAAGACTTTGGCGTACGTTTTACCAATGATTGAAGATATTAGCAAAAATGTGACTACGAGACTCCGCGGCTTGATCGTTATGCCAACTAGAGAATTGGTCCTTCAAGCGCGCGAGGTTTCGGAAACATGTGCTTCCGCTTTTATCGCTGGCTCAAGAAGGCGCGTAAAGATTGGAACCGCTGTAGGAAGTGAAAATTTCAAGTCGGAACAATCTTCCATTATGGAACAAGAACTCGTTTTTGACCCAGAACAATACCGACAAAATCAAAAACGACTTAATTCAAAGTGGGAGACTTCCGACCAAGAGAGCGATGGGGAGGATGAGCCTCTATATACCGAAGAGAGCATTTCGCTGTTGGAAGACCATGTACTGCGTCCAATTCCCAAAGTAGACATCTTGATCTGTACACCTGGTCGACTCGTGGAGCACATGAAATCAACGCCTGGGTTTTCTCTTCAGCATCTCAACTGGCTGGTTGTAGATGAAGCAGATAAGCTACTTGACCAAAGTTTCCAGCAATGGCTACCTGTTGTAATGGGAGCTTCGCAAAAAGAACGACGCACCTTACAACAGCGAGCCAGCCATATCAGAAAGGTCATTCTCAGTGCTACGCTGACGAGAGATATTGGTCAATTGAATGGTTTAAGACTTCATAGACCGAAGTTGGTCGTTCTCGAAGGCTCCTCGTCAGATGTGTCAATGGAGGACAGCCAAGTTCCTCATGGTCACATTCTTCCATCGTTGCTCGTTGAAGCTGGAATCAAGGTTGATGACGAAGGCATTAAACCCCTATACTTACTGGAGATTCTCAGACGTGAAGGTCTATTAACGAAAACCGTCACCTCAGCCGATGATTCTGATACTGATTCCGATTCATCGTCCGACGATTCGTCCGATTCATCTTCCGACTCTTCATCCGATGCCTCAGCCGATGCCTCATCCGATACCTCATCCGATGCCGACAGTTCAGATGAAGAAAGTGCGCATGAAGAAAAGCCAAAAGTTTCAGCCTCCATCTTGCAGTCAACTCCAAGCAATCTCGCATCATCTCCCAGCCGAGGTGTCCTTGTCTTCACAAAGTCCAACGAAACAGCCATCCGTCTTGGCCGTCTTCTGGCCCTCCTCGAACCGAAATCCTCATCCACAATCGCAACTCTCACATCCACCACACGAAGCTCAACCAGACGCACAACCCTCAAAGCATTCGAGAACGGCAAAGTCTCCATTCTCATCGCCTCCGATCTCGTGTCCCGTGGTCTGGATCTTCCAAATCTTGGTCATGTCATCAACTACGACATTCCTACCAGTGTTGCAAGTTACGTGCATCGTGTCGGTAGAACGGCTCGAGCTGGGAAAGAGGGACATGCATGGACTTTCTTTACACCAAGTGAAGCCTGGTGGTTTTGGAATGAGATTGGAAGGTCTGGTGCTGTGGAGAGGAAGGCCAATACGAAAGTTGGGAGAGTCAATATTAATGCAGCGCAGTTTGATGAGAATCAAAGAGCTGGTTATGAGGCTGCTTTGGAGACTTTGAGGTTGGAGACTAGTACTGTGAAGGGGAAGAAGCCTGAGAAGTGAATTGTAGATTGAGATGGAATTGTGGTTTCAATTGGTATATAAACTCGTTCTAGGTTATGAAGTCGAATTAGTCTTGTTAACTAGGTGCCAACGCCTACCTGGATGGTATTTAGATGGAATCTTATGCTGTTACTTATATGTATATATCCTTTCGTCATAGACCAACGTTACAATACCCTCGTAGTCTTGTAGTTGCGATTCTACGTTACTTCATGCTCCCATCTACAATAAGAAAAAAAGGAAAGAAGCTCCAACGAATTCATCAAACTTGACTCGCAAAATATGTGATAAGACAAAGGTTAGAGCTTTTAAAACGACCTCTCGTAGGTAATGCTAGTAGGCTCTTGGAAGGGCCGTTGTTGTCAGGTCTTGATTTCATGTTTTTGCCATTTGTTTTCCATGCTGGACGTCTTGTAGCTAGCTACCTACCTAGGTGGTTCGGGGTGGGGGTAATCTGGTTTCCTAGAGAGGTGTGTGGGTACCAGTTTCGCACAAGCAGCAAAGCTCTAGAAGGATTTCGTTGCTCCGCCTGTTCTGAATTATGTAGGGAATAATTGTTCCAATAACTCTAGAGAGGGAGGAAAAACTTGTATGGTTGTTGCAAGGAGTGGGAATACCAGGCAAAAGGATACCTGGCACTTATTGCCACTCTTGTTGTGACCGGGCTCTCAGGTTGTTCCTTCCTCGCTTAATTCAAGTAGCTGCCCCTTTCCATCGCCCAGTAACTTGGACTTCATGAAAACAGCTGGACCATATTTTCTTCCTCATGTCTATTCTAGCATTACACTATCGTTAATCACATTCTACGGCCCGCATCCGAAGGCTCATCCTATTATAAGAAAAGATGGCCTTATCTAAATCTCAGCGTCGTGAAGAAAACAACCGCCGCCAGAGACTCACGACTGCACGTCGACTCCATTTCGTCCAAGCACTAAATGATAATCAAGATTTGCTTTATGAATTTGCCAGACAACAATATCTGGATTTCCAGAATGCATTATCTCTCATTAAGACAATCCAATTGACTCCGGAAATTGCCAGCATCCTCGCGCAGCACCAGCACTCAAACCTGCGGGGGGAGGTTTCGAAATTTGCGTCTATATGCCCTCCTCAGGTTCCTCCAAAGCTCGTCAAAGTAATTCAAAGGACTGGGAAGCTAGGCAGGCCAGCGATGGGAGCTGTAAAGCTTGTTTGTGAAGGGCATGAATCGGGACCTGTTGAAGTTCCCTTCGATCGACCGCTCGCTGGCCCACTACAAGTTGAGAAGAAACCAACAACTGCTTCCGAACTACCCCAAAATCCTCTGGTTTCTCGGCATACGTTTACTCCTATTAATTCAACAGTCAAGCAAATCTCAAGCTCTCCATCATCTACTGCTTCTGAAAAATCTCAGAATCCTCTAGGTAATGAGAATCTAGCTCATCCCGTTGATTCGGCGGCGAATCGATTCTCGACTCCCCCACCAGTTATTTCTTCTGGACAACCTCGAAATCATCAACAAGTAGCTCGTCCCGTTAAATCAACTGTCAGCCATTGTTCAAGCCCTGTACTTGATGCTGCTGCTGCCAAACCATCTCGAAATTCCTGGCTGGCAATACTATTAAATCCCCAGCTACTTCCTGTTACCGAGCCCTCTCAGTGTCCTCAACAAAGGTTCGACCCTGTCATACCAACCACTGGAAAATTCACAAGCCCTATACCTACTGCTGCGGCCGAACAATCTCGAAGGCTTGATGAGGAAATACATTCAACTATTAACTCAGTTCCAAATTCTCAACAAGGTATTCCCCCTATTCTTTCTTTACTACCAGTGCCACGAAGCACCGCCTCAAATACCACTCAGCCTTCATATCTAGGCGCTCCTTGGAGTTCTCCGGGAAGTCCGTCTTCATTGTCCAACTTAAGCCCTCCTTCTGTTCTTCCTCGTATCCAACCCAAGGAATATCATCGTCAACACAGCCAAGATCGATATAAACTTACTCCACCACAGAAAAACGAATCAAGCTTCCCTCATACAGAGGAGAATTTAAGTATCCGAAATATGATTCAAAACGGGGCCGACGGATTTGGGCCAGTCAACCCTGACAAAATATTTCCTCTGGCGTTTGAATGCGACAATCACGATCACGATATGGGTCAGGTATCTCTTAGTAGCGAGGAATTCGAAGGCGGAAACGAGGGCCAGGCTTATGACGGTACAGCTCAAATGGGAATCGATGGTGCAGCACCAGAGATTAATGGGCAAAGTCCCAAAGGCTCTGGAAACTTTTCAGGCAGTAATAAGAGGAAGAGGGTCGATAACGACCTTCTTGATATGAACATGGACCATATATGGCTCGGGTGGGATTCGAGTGATGAGATGCAATCTCATAACTCCAATTCTCTCGGTAACAAACGCGTCTCAACGCCAAGTAGTCGGCTTTCGCCTCCAATCAGTCCGGGCTTATTTTTGTAAAGACCTGGTGGAAATTTGGCGAAGCGTGTTGCCTATATTTGAGCCTACGATGATATTGAGTGGGATTGAATTGATGGCTTGGATGTACTCTAGTGTTCGGTTCGATGAGTTTGCTCTCAAAGGGAAAGAGGGTTGTTTAGTGTGTGAATACTTCTGTATCATTAAGCGAGCTGTATTAGAGCAAAAGAGAAGTATCATTGGACAACCAAATCAGTAGTCCAAATCAGTAGTGAATAGCGCTTACTCATTTTCTCAGACTTCAAGGTTTTAGATTCCAATTTCAGTATGAGAGGTAAAATTCGATGTCCTCTGCTATGCGCTAGATTCCGTGTAATATACTTAGTACGCGGTAGTCTCCTTACCTCAGCCAATCAAAATCCTCTCTCTGCTCCTCCCAAATACGATATATCCAAAGAGCTAGGATCTTGTTACTTAGTAAGTGTTGGTATAGAGATATCTGTCACTATCTAAGGGATATGAACAGCGTACTGTTGTTCGCAGATAAAGGTGTACCTACTTTCAATAGTGGTTCAATTGCTGAGGTTCTAAAGGAGTGTGAGCGCTTGAGGACTTGAGTACTCGAGCGAAGTGGGTCATATAAACAACGTGACCAAACGTGAATAAACTAGTGGAATATATCGTAACAGTAGACCTGGGCACGATATTATCGATATAATATTGGGGGGTCGACGATCGATAATAGTATCGGAAATGTTTTAACGATAATATATTATATTCTTAGCGAGAAACGATATAATACCGGTTATTGTAGGAAATAGTAAATCTAGACCCGGACTATTCTTTTGTTATACAAATATCGGTTACGTTTTTGTTATATAACTATAGCTATTAAATTTAGGATGCTTAGAGCGACTATATCTATAAAGAATACTATTTTGTACGTTTTGTCTTTTTGTTCATATACTAATTATACTTTTCTTTTAGGTATTTTACTACCAATTTAGCTCCCTAGAGTCACGTGGAGAGTTTAAGTACAAATTCCGGTATTACTTAGATATCGTTACATTTTAGACGATAATAATCGTATAAGAAATGAATTTATCGTCGATATGTCGCGATAAATATCGTATCGGCGCCCAGGTTTGCGCAACAGTGCGCCTTTTCAATATGGGGACATATTACTGCGAGCAACTAAGAAAATCGTATTGAATTGTCTTGACTAGTTCTATCAGAACTTCGTGGGTTTCAATTTTTCCTGCGCTGTGGTATATATTCGACGAACGCCTCAATGAAAACCTCGCTCTTTTTCTCTTGCAGATTTCCCAGAAGCTTCCAGCCAGCACGCCGCAAAAATATGCCAAACTCCAATTGACCGACTATATCTCCAACAAATGGTCTTCTAATTGCAAATATAAGGTTCGCAGCTTCAACCCTCAACGTCTCCGAACATGTCCTTTAAGTATTCTGGCGCCATTCCAGTTTTTATCATGATTCCTGTAATGAGGAGAAGGAAGATAATAGCATACATCGCTATCATCGCGACCCATTGCGTCTTTGGGTTCCCCAGAATACCCTTTGGTCTGCCTGTGAGTCCTTCACTTTCTTCATCCTTTTGGGCAGAAGAGCGCGACAAAAGACTTTGAGCATATTCCTTGGAAGAGTTGTAATAGGTTACGATGCCATCGTACCCAGCGCCATAATATACCAACCCACACAGGGCTATTGAATATCCGAAGAACTGAAGGGGCGAGACGATTGTTCCCCAGATCATGATACTTGCTACAACAAGAAGAATATTCTTCAACACGCCACAAAGCGTCATCACCAACCCAGAAGTTTTCCCAATGAGGAATACGGAAGACACATTGAGCAGAAACGCCACCGCGGCGTTGAGCAGCAGTGTAAATAGGCCGACATTATAGATATCTGATGCCTGAAATGTCCCAAATTCCATTACCAGGGCGACAAACAAATTCATCACCGTACAAACTGGCGCGTAGTAGTAGAGTGAGACAAGGGGATCCATATTCTGCCCTTCGCCCGACAAGAGAATCTGAATCATGACTAGACGAATAGCTTCGAAAAAAATCCCCCCTCCTTGGTAGAAGAATCCGATCCAGGAGAACTTGATTTCACCGAATGAGGCAATAGCAACTCCAAAAACGATGATGAGAATGTTGAAAACTACCTTCAGTTTCGGATTCGAGACTCCAAATGAATAGGAGACGATGAGGACTGCGAAGGGGGAGCTAGCTTTGAGCATCTGGATGAATGCTACGCTGAGGTAGAGGTAGACTTGGTTAGAGCAGACGAGGGAAGCGCTATAGAGGACTCCGATTGGGACGATGGCCCGGAAGTAGACCCGTCCGGTCATCCTGACTTCTTTTCGTCCATCGAGGATTGTGGTTGTTAGCGCCAAGATTTGGGTCGCGATTGTAGCGAAGAATAGATGCCAACATGTCAGAATCGCAGCTATGTGATTATTAGATTAAGTTACTTGATCGTAGTGTGGGGATCAGAAGATGACATACGATAATCTGTAAAACCGGTTAGTATAGGAGTAAGGGGGAGCTTGGGCATACTCACGAAATCCTCTATTAGATAAGATATATTTGTTGAACAATATCGTTACAGAACTGAAAAATATCCACGACCTGAAGGGATGTGAGTACGATGAGAGTGGAATCACCACTTGCAGCTTTTCTCAAGCCCACTTACAAGACATAGACAGCGGGATGTAATGAGGCGCTTCTAGCCCGAAGCTCCGCAATGGAGAACATGGTGCTTTGAGTTGTTTCTTTGACGTGTGACAGTGTACTCCGTAAACCAGAAAAGTCGAAAGAGAGAAGTTTAACACAGCAGCGTGGACCACCCTCGCTCGCCCAGATGCTTCAGGCGAAACAAGCAAATACCCCTGTTTTGAATCCTTGCTATTTTCAGGTCGGCTCATGCCCTAAGTTCCAACGAAAAAAGGGTTATTAAGGACAGTTGGATGTAAGTTTCTACGGGCCTCTTGCTTGTATTAAGTATGCTTCTATTGTGGCTCAAATATGCGGAATCCTTGACCGAGAAGGGGGAGGGCTGTTGTTATGCTTAGGCGAGGAATGAAAAGCACCAGTGAAAATACCAAGAGCCGTGGGACCGGGTTCGGTTATGAACGCGCCCCTCGACCCCAAATGGATAAATTGTCAACCTTATTTCGACTAAAATCCTTAGACTGTGTAGGCCAAGAGAATTTTTTCCTCAGCCCACAAACAAGATCGGAGCCGTTATATAACACCCTAGCGACTTTCTAAAAACATCAACTTTTTCTCGCGTCGATTGCCATGTGGCTCCCATTAATTCCCATAGCGATCATATAAACAAAGCAGGCAGATTCCGGAAACTGTTGCCTTCTATATTACTTCGTATATTCGTAACCCACTGATTGGACCACCTGAAACATCGTCCTATCTTGGTCCTCGATCACTGCGAAGTAATAATTTTGTTTCTTATCTGCCGCTCCGAATGAACCGAATGGGATGCGTGGACGTGGGCTTTCGCATCTCCTTGTGCCAATTAAGGTTTATTTACTCCGTACTCCGCAGTGGACTGAGTGGGGGGGAAATGAGACGGTCTTGTTGCTGGGTATACCCTCATCAGATCACATGTTGATCTGATGTTCTCGAAATCACAGGTATCATTTCATGTGCGGGTTAGGATTGATGGCCAAAATAGCGTGGAGTATAATATGCTAATCGCTACTCCATTTACCTCTATACTCCTTAAGCCCATGTTAATTGTCTAATTACACAATGAAATTGTTGGAATTTTGTTGCTTAGTCGAACTTCTCAACTCTGATATACTGTCATGTTTTAACTGGAAAACTCAAGCCTCGATCGGACCGTTATTTTGATCCGAAACCAAATCACATGCAACGAATGCACGTCAGGTGAACTTTAAACTCATGTAGTGTATTCGCACTATGACCCGACTTGTGGACTTACTCGAGTACAGGAAGGGATGAAGAAAGAACAATCTAGATTGCCAATAATGTTCATCCAAAGTTACTCTAGGTGAACTTCACGCAACGCACAGTAATTTCCCTCCCTCCTTGTGTTGTTTTGACGAAATCATTCTGGGCTATATATGTGCCATTTGCTCGTTTTTGTCTAGTGAGAATTTGAATCTTATTAGTAGTAATCAACCACAACTATAGAAATTCATGCCGAGCCAACCTTCTTCTTGCGTTGTCGTCACCTTCCACAACATCAGCTTGCTATGAGTTATTTCCGTTTTAAGGTTGGAAGGCGGAGGTATGGAGCTGATCCTCAACAGGGATTTGCTCGTAAGGAGTCTCAAGAACAACCTGGAACATACACGTAGCGAGAACTGGAATAGTCCTTACTTAGTTCTCCATGGCTGCATTTTTTCCGTTCATATGAAATCATTCTGCATTCCAGTTGGCTCAGCGTGCTAGCAGCGATACGCCCGGAGCAAACTTCCTTCCAGTTCTTTCGCTTCTCTCAGAGAATTATAAGACATCAACACTCACTCATTTTATCGGTTCTCACCAGCAATTTATTTCCTTCAATTTCCAAACGTTATATTTTCCTTTTTCTTTACTTAATCAATCAACATGGCGTGGCAAAATCCGTCTTCGTCGCCCTCAAAAACGCATCTGAGGATATTGTTTGTTGCAACAATATTCGTCGGCCTATGGTTCCTTATAACCATTCCGTCACCAGCATCATCATCAATAGCATCCGCATCATCATCGATAGCATCCTTCACGGGATACGCACACGGTAGCCTAAGGGCTGGGTCAACCGTGGCCACAAAAGGCTTCCTCCCACTTGAAGAGGCAAAAGAATTCTGCCAAAGAAGAAGATGGGAGCCATACCCAGATAGACAAACACGACGGAAGGTCTACGACCTGATCATGATCAACACTGAACTCGAATGGCTTGAAATACGTTTGGGACAGATGGCCGCCGACGTTGACTATTTCGTCATTCTAGAGTCAAACAAGACTTTCACTGATAAAGACAAGCCATGCTACGTTCGCGATAACTGGCACAAGTTCAAGAAATATCATCATAAAATGATTGTTCACACCCTCGAGATCCCTGATTCACCGGAAGGAGGGGCTTGGGCTCGCGAAAGACTCTCGCGTAATGCGAGTAAGTAATCATGCTTCAAAATACCTGTCAAAAAACAATGAATTAACATCTGGTTCTTTTAGTGTACGATCAAGTTATTCCAAGACTCACGGGCGAGCAAGAAGTCCACCAAGGAGACGGTATGCAACACCAATCCTGCGAATGTTGTTAAAAGACAAAATACTAACTCGCGATCCTTCTAGTCATTCTAGTTTCAGACGTTGACGAACTACCACGGCCTGAAACACTTCAAGCCCTCCGAAACTGCGCATTTCCCAAGAAAGTAGCCATGGGATCCAAAATGTACTACTACTCCTTCCAATGGCAAGCGCGAAACGAATGGTGGCATCCACAAGCGACCTACTACGACGGTGCAGACACCATTCGACCCGAAGCCCTTCGACACACCGAAGGGGATGACGACAGCTTCAAATTGTACAACGCAGCATGGCATTGTAGTTTCTGTTTCCCCACCGTCAGTGAATTGGTGACCAAGATCAAGAGTTTCTCGCATACGGAAATGGACACGGAGGAGATCACCAACAGGGACAATATTGTTCACAGAGTGAGAATGGGACTCGACGTTTTCAATCGACCCGAATCTCATTTTGATCGTCTCGATGATAAGGATCATCCGGAGTTCTTGCTCAAGAATAAAAAGCGATATGACTATATGCTGAATCGTGATGGTACTGACGGTGGATTCTGGGACTACCCAGAGGACCATCACGATAACATGGGAATGACACCAGTACCAAAAACAAAATGAGATGAAAGGAACTAGAGGGAAACGGGTCATCGAAGTACTAATGAGCTTCTGGTAAACGTCCTCAGGATTGCATGACTTGGCGAATGGAGTTTGGGATCGGCATGTTTTTTCACAATGGTCAAAGGGAAAGGGGGATTTTTGGGCATACCAGTATTCGAAACAGGGGAACATCTCTGTCAGAGGATCATTACATTCGAAGTTATGGAAGTTTAGCTGCAGGTTCACTTGAACAAATAACAATTTAATTCAACACAAGTACCAGAATTTTGTGGGAAGTACTCTCACTACGTGTGCTATAGTAACCGCTGGAATGGCCATTTGGTCAATGAGACCATTGTACCCGCCACACCATAAGGATTAGGGCACCACTGTGATAATCACTACTATAACACTCCTTTCCATAATGCGCCTGTGTTTTGTCTTAGAGAACAAGTGGGTGGGGGGTATGGAATGAGGAATGGATTGTCGGTGGTAAACACCACAACAATATACTAATCTATATAAGGGTCTATGTTTACAGTGTTCCTTCCCTTCCTTACTTTCATAGCATTATCTCTTATTCTAATATAGATACGGATACTAAGTAAGCAATAGCTAACAGACAAGGGCGCTACTACACCAAAAGAGACAAATGACAGCACCAAAACTAGCACAAAAAGGCAAAGGACGTGGTGGTACGAGTCCTAGAACTAGACGTAAACTAAACGCAGAATAGTCTAATCTGGGAATGGCCTTATTTAAGGTATTTAGGTAGAAGGATTTACGTACGTTAAACAATAAGTCTTTATTTACTTTTTCTAGCGAAGGGTGTACTTTAAACTGTATACTATCATTCATTAAAGGTACGAACGTTGTTGGTTGACTATAGTAAGATACAGGTACAACTAAATTACATTGCATTGGTATGAGGAGCTAAATGAGTGTGACTACAGCTCCTACTTATACCCATAGGTCACATGACAGGCCCCCTAATACCCCCCTACGAACAAAGGCCTGTACAAAGCAATAGCAAATAGCAAAGTGATTATCGCAACAAATGTTTCGCAAAGGAGTTTTAATTAATCAGTACTATTGTAACTATAAATCCTACTAATTGATCAAAAGCCCATGGCATCAATCAAATAGTCGATTTGAGGGTCACCATAGCACAACGTGTCATTACTGAACCAACCGCCGTTACCTGTAGTTGTAATCATAAGCACTTGAGCCTCAATATTATGCTATCTGGGTACCTGTGATTCTTTATGCTCTTCTCAACGCAACACCATGACTGATTCAGACTGAATGATCTATGAGTGCCTTCCGGTCCCATATAATTCTGCCGTTGGCTGGTTGCTACATTTGTCCACCGCGACATGAGTATATTGAGAAAATACAAAACAACCACAAAGATTCCTCTTACAGTAGCGACTAAAGCCAAACTACTTGACAAAATTAGTAAGCTGATAGCGACACAAAGGGCGGAGACGATCTTTTCTCAACTACTGTAAATCACATTCTTAGGGAGTATACAGGACAGCCAATTCGTGAGAACTAACAACAGGGTACCAAAACCTTGTCCCATCATAGGCCAACAATCGCAGTAAAATAATTTTATTTGAAAGCAGAAGAGCACAAAATAAGCAGCACCCCTTAGACCCTTTTAAGATTGTCTATTAGACAGAGTCAACTAACGACTCAACAATAGCACGATGTACGATGTACATACACAACTGAATTACGCCTGCCCCTAACCTTGAATATCCTGTGACTCCCAACCCGCCAGATTCCGTTATATGGATTCGGTATTGATCCCCCGTGAACGCCGACGCTATGCTCTAAAACCCACTCTTTCATTCATTTTACTGGCCATTACACCATCACTGGCTGTCCAGTTGCCCCTTCGAGCGCGTTTCCCTCTGAATTGCCTCCAGTTTGCGGGACGTACGGTCGAACAAGAATCGCTTGAGCCGGTGTATACGAATGATCATCGTTCCCCTTCGTACTCGAATCTGTAATGTCTTCGTCATCGTCAAACTCGGAAACATTCTCGCTCTGTAAGAGGTCATCTTCATTAGTAGCAGGGAGCGGTATAGTGCTAGCAAGTTCTATTTCTTCCATGGAAGTTGGTATCAAGTTTCGAGCCGGTTCTGGCGGAAGTGAGACAGTGGTGTCGGATACTTCCGTTCGAATAGTTGATGATTGCTCTTTCGAAGGTTCAGGTACTTGAGTACGGTCTTCAACTGGTGATGCAGGAGCTGCGGGTTGAATGCGATCATAGAATAACATGAACACGCCGCCTTGACCCAAAACATTCTCTTCACTGACTTTCATCACATCATCATCGCTCAACCGCCACCACTGTTCCTCACCGACTTTCTCGTCTGCGACATCTGGAATGACGGCTGCGGCATGTTTTTTGTAGCATATGTAATGCCCATTCTCGTGACGGCCATAATGCGTCACGACAGCCCTCAGCTCATACATAGGCCCTCGAATCCTTGATCGCCGGATACTGCTTGCCACCATGGGCTTCTCGGGATCAAGATGCCATTCTTCGAGGGCAGATGTAGTTTGAGTTCCAGCACTTCCCAGGCACCAAGGACCTAAGTCGAGAGTCTTAGGAAATCGTACCTCTGAGTGATTCTTCCTCAAGTCGCCCGTCATTTCATCAAACACGCTACGATTGAAATGAACCACAAGTGATCGTGGAGGACGGGCGACGACCGCCTGTCGAGTCTTTGTAACGCTTACTCGGTTTTTTGTAGTTATCTTGCACTTCTGCAAGATCGTCTTTTCTTCGTAGTCATCATCTTCTAGAGCTTCATTAATGGCGTTCAACCTTTTCTGGCTTTGGGATTGGATGTTACTGTCAGCCGACCGCTCAAGCAGTGTTGAAAGTAATTTTTGATATTTGAGTAGCGTGCACTTCCCACACTCTACACCTTCAATTTGTTCCAATTTCGTAAACTCATCCAGACACTGAGCGATATCATGGCTCCACATCTTTCCCAGTGGCACAGTCAGGCAGTTGAATGGTACCATTGAGAGGCCCTCGGAATGGCCGCATTTCAAACAGCCGACCCTTTGTGCCAATAAACCTTCCATGGGGTTTCGGAATTTCGAGTCCTTCGACTCAACGCTGCCACTTCCAGACTCCAGCCCGTGAACAACACTGCCGGATTTCGCAATTTCACTTATTTCTTTATCAATTTCGTCCAATACCTTCGAAAAGTACTCCTGCGCATCCTGCTGTTGCCAACTGCTCATGTTCTTCAGGGTAGCGGGCGTCCAAATTATCTTTCCGTCATTCTCGGGGTCGTTCAAAGTAGCAATAAGCTCCCGCAGGGCATCTGCCATCTTCGTCTCCGGTCTTTTGGCCTCTTCGAAGAATCGTTTCTCCGTGCTGGATTTGGCGAGATAACCAGTCAAGGAATCCAGCGACGCCAACCCTTGGAGAACGCTGTTTTGATAACAAGAGTTATCCCAATTCCCAAGTCCTGCGGGCCTTCCATTTCCAGTCGGCGACAGATTCAACATAGAAAGACGTCTCGACGCTTGCGCAACTGAAGCAATCACCCCACCCGGTGTATCTATCCCAAGTACGCGGCGCATTGCTTGACTTTTTGCTGCATGAGTTCGAGGCATCTGCTTCAATGCCGGATCCGATATTCCCAAAGGGTTTTGATATTCCTCCACTGCGTCAAGAAGCCGCGAGGGTGTGACGTAGACTAGGCAATTCCACAGAAATTCGGGGATCGGGAGGAGGTCGTAGTCGAAAAGGACGAGGATCTGGTAGATGACTGGTAAAAGACAGAGGCACAGTGGTAGAACGAAGCCGACTTGAGTGTAGGGAGAGGTGACTCCCTCGCGATAATCTTGGTGGTATTCGAGATCTGGATCACCATCAAAAAGATCCTCCATTACTATCCTGTATGGATTCATGGTAACCCATGTGGGCTTGCAGGTGGGAGTTGGTGAATATGCGATGCGAACAAGTTAAGTCGGTATTGAAGAGAAGGATTTTGGGATTTTGTTGATGTCGTTGATGTGGTTGTGAACTGCGCTGTGTTAGGCCAAAGCTGGAAATCTTTTTGAAGTTCTTTTGCGACTCTCTCTGGTCCCGCTGTCGGTTTTACTTCCAGGTCTGGCTTCTAGGTGGGCGCTCACATGGCGACGGCGTCCTTTAAGCTTTAGTTGGTGGATATCCCTGTCAGCCGACATTCAGCCGACATTGGCATCACAAAAATACTTTGGAAGAAATACCCCACCACCTGCAGCTTTGCTATCAATCAGACATTCGTGATAACATCGCAATGGCCAAAACAGCCCCCAAGAAGAACAAAGCTCGTGAGCAATGACCCAAGCTACAGTAATTATAGATCTGACCTTTAGATAGCGGCTTCCATCCACTCGCGCGCTGTTAGACGTGCCTCCTCACCAGGAATTGACCTCGACAAATCTCTCAAGGACGTCAAGCCTCCTACCGATGCCAGACATATTCGCCCCTCGGTCCTAGCGATTCATCAAGGCGCCGGCATTTCCAAGAAAAATAAAAATGGGCGAAAATCCGTCTTGAGCGCAAAAGCTGCGAGGAGGAAAGAGAAGGGAATGGACCGCGCAGAGGCTTTCATGGATAGAAAATCAATCAAGGTGGAGAAAAGTAAGGGGAGGGCCAGAAATATTCAGGACAGAAGCAAGGCTTGGGAAGAGCAAAACAAAAAGATTCTTGAACAGCAGGCCAAGGAGGAGGCAGAGAGAATAGAGGCGGCGGAAAGGTTACAGAAGGAAAACGAAGAGTGGATCGACGAGGCCGCGATGGATGATGTTGAAGAATCCACTGAGGTCGCCGAGAATGTTGCTTTACCTGAGGGAGATGATGAAATATTATGATTGTGGTTCTGTTTCTTGCATGGGTATGGCGTTTGGGCAGGCGCACAAAAGAACGAAGATTTCGGAAGTTTGGTGTCATTGGTGGCGTTGGGCATGAAATGAGTGACCATGAGTTCGTCTATGTCAAATATTGGTTGCTGTTTTGACTGCGAAGCTACTCGCCATCTGTGCGCTTCATCGATAGGAGTGGCGATGATGACAAGAATAAAGAGTTCAAATCTCACAGCAATTTCTATTCATACTTGTCTGTCAGTTTGCAGTTAAACTGGATCAAATTGTGCGAATACCAATTTTGAGCTATACTACTAGCTGTGAACCGTCTACATTTTGAAAATTTGCAAATGAATGTAAAGATTAAAGACCAATCAACCTAGCTGTGGGTTTTGACAATAACCATCAGCCAATTGCGAGGAAATTAAGGCCAAAGATCAATTGGATTAGATGCGTGGTCTTCGTATGGTTTGATTGATCAAGACATGTTAACTTTTCGCTTAGGTTTAGTAACCATAATTATAGAACTAAACTGACGAAATCATAAATTGAACTGAGTAAACTGACCTTTTATTTATCTAAATTAGTACTTTAGTCTTATAACAAAGTATCTGCTTCTCTTGTAGTATCCTTATCGTCCTTAGCCTTTAATTCCCGTGTTCTTTCCTTAATAAACGCTTTCTCCGTGTGTTTGACGATACGACTAGACTTTCTAGGCGTAGGCTGTTCTATTGTAGTAGGTTAATAGTTGTATTAGTACAGAGTCTAAGGTTTAGTAAAGTATGATATAAGATGTTCACTACTAGTCGTAGCTCGTGCGGTGTCCATAGGCTAATTAGAGTACTCTAAATTGTCGAAAAGTTCCGTTTTAGGCTTAGCTCCAGCTATTTCCGTGTACTTTCTATATACCTTTATTTGAGTGATTGGACTAGTATAACTCTAAACCCTATAATATATATACTACAAAATGACCTACAAAATGCTACATAAAACTGAGATAACCAGCCAGTTTAAGAGACAAAACTGAACTAACTGATGGTTTGGTTTTTGGCTTCTAAAACTGACCAAATTTAGGGCTGAGCTGGCTGAACTGAACTAACTAAGATAACTGACTAAACTATTGGCCACTGGTTTAGAACAAGCCGGGTCTCTCTAGTGTATTAATGCAAGCATCAACTCTGAATAATAACAATTTTCAGTCTATGCTTCCGTAGATGTCTGCTCTTTTTCCACCAGACCAAATTCAGTTGAATGATCTTTGCGCAGCTCAACATGCTTCTCAATAAAAACACAAATAAATCCAAGACAAGATATCCCAGCCAGCACCAGCCATACTACTCGCAGCGCCTTGACATACAAGTTGATAACCTCCACCTTACTACCATCTGGCAACCCAGATATAAAGCCGCCACTGGCATATGAGTAGGCAGCACCATCAGCGAAAAGCTCGCGAAGATTAACATCACTAATACCTCCAAGCTGCGAAGTGACATGGCCATTGAAAACAATCGAAGCTCGACTTGGACCTTTCCTTCATTCTGTAATTGCTTCTCATTTGAAGTTTCCGTTATGGGTTGATCCGGATGAATCTGGAGGGAGTGACGAGGCGAGTCCATCTTTTATAACGTGTCCGACTGTGAGGTCTCTATTTTGATTATTTCTTGATGAGTAACATAGGAGTAATTCCTGGAGAGCCTCTCTTTGTAAGATAAGAAAAGATTGAGGCACAGATTAAGAGTCAAATTCCACGAAGTTACAGCACCGCCCAGAAAAATTCGTAGGATTGATATGAATATGTTTAAGAAGGGAGAGTGAACAATTGGGCGGTGACACAATCTCCAATGCTTTTTGGAGTGAGAGAACCAACCATTTCTCAAGAGGAAAGTGGGGCCGAGTAAGCAGGGATATTCACGTGAATTGTTGGTTTGCTGCACCAAATAAGATCAACAGTTGGTTATATGTCCTTATGTTATCTCGAAATGCCGACTGTCTAGCTCTTTGAATTGTTGAAAGAAGGAAGTAAAGAAAGTTTGGACTTGTCAAAAGAAGTCAAAATCCCCCTTAACCGTAAGCGAGTCCGCTATTCCTCGACACGCCCACCCGCAATTATCCCAGTATTCTAATGCTCTCCCATTTCACCCTTCATCATATACCCACTCTCTTCAGAGCTGCGGCGACCAAAGTGGATGGAATAATACTCTTCGTTAATACTAAAGCTGCCATCTTAGAATTGGGCCTGCTGCAGCGCATCTACATCTCAAAGCCAGCACATTTCATCATGATCTTGAGCTAGGGACCAATCACAACACTCAGACTAGCATTATTAGGCTTCTACTTTCAAGGGAAACTTACGACTGTTGATAGATGGCTATTGACGTGAAATTGTGATGTACCTGGACAGAGTTTATTTCCTCTTGCTTATGGGTTTGCTATTTCTGCTTAAGGGTGGTTCTACGAGACTGCAGGACTTGGGGAAATGTTCTAGGCAAAACTTCATTGAATAATTCTACTGCTGATTAGTCTAGTGAAAGGCTGGCTAGTGATGTTAGAAACCCCCAGGACTGGTTGTAATCAAAGTATGTCCTAAAGGTTTTAGGTGAATCATATACTATTGACCTACTCTGTAGTGAAGATGTCTCCTGTGATACAGAGAATGATATTCACCCAAAGCCTTGGTTGTACTTATGGAGTAACTAGAAAAGACAAGGATGAGTATTCAATGGCATGCATTGACTGGGTGTATCGCTAGTAATAATTATATATACACTCCCTTATCCCCATCCTTGTACTACCCTGGTTTTCTAGCCAATAGTCAAATACCTATCCCTGCTTTTCTGGCTCGAGTCTAACGATCATCCCTGTCAAATAGTGGATTATCTCCAGCCACACCATCTTCAACCAATCCAAATACGTACCTCTCAGCCTTGCGCAGAGCCAAAAAAGTTACCAGCCCAGCGTCCATTGAAGGTCAACATCAAACCTTCACAACAATCTTCTCCACCACAATCACTCCCTCTCCCCAACTCCCAAAATGCCACCCAAACGTATGACCGCGAATCCTATCAAGGCCCCTCGTTACCGTCCTGGAAAAGCCCTTGCAGAAGATCCCTCATCCTCCGACTCAGACGCATCCGAAGATGAAGCTGCCGTCGCTCCAATTGCGCCTCCCCCTAAGGTCTCAACAGCAGCAGGTATTACGAGCAATCTAAACAAAGTAGACCTCAACGCGATCCGGAAGCAAGCCGCCGCGAAAGAAGCGCAACGAATAGAAGAAGAGGCCGCATTAAAAGCCAAAGCCGAAGAAGGCTTCGTCACAGAAAGCGAAGAGGAATCAGAAGATGGAAGTGGGGAGGAGGAAGAAAGTAGCGAGGAGGAATCTTCAGAGGAGGAGGCACCCAGGAGGGTAATGATGCGACCGACGTTTATTAAGAAGGATAAACGTGGAAAGACCGCTGCTGCGACGGATGCGAAAAGCGAGGAGGAGCTTATCGCAGAGGAGGAGGCAAGGAGGATAGCGGCTGCGAATGAGGTGGTTGAGGAGCAGATACGGAAAGACCTTGCGGCTAAGGAGGCCGGGAAGAAGAATTGGGATGATGACGAGGATGAGAATGATGATGTGGATGATACGGATGATCTTGATCCCGCGGCTGAGTACGCGGCGTGGAAATTGAGGGAACTGAAACGAATAAAACGCGAGCGCGAAGCGATTGAGGAACGAGAGAAGGAAATTGAGGAAGTTGAACGAAGGAAAGCGCTTACGGAGGAAGAGAGAAAGGCGGAGGATGATGCTCATATCGCGAAGCAGAAAGAAGAGAAAGACGGTAAGGGGAAGATGGCATACATGCAGAAATATCACCACAAAGGCGCGTTCTTCCAGGATGATGCTAAGGAATTGGGACTTGATCGGAGAGATTTTATGGGTGCTAGATTCGCGGATGATGTTCAAAACCGCGATTTACTTCCTCAAGCTTTACAGATTCGAGATATGACGAAACTGGGAAAGCGTGGAGCGACTAAATACAAGGACTTGAAAAGTGAGGATACTGGACGCTGGGGAGTTTTCGATGATAGGAAAGGCGGGCGCGGAGGTGGATTCATCGATGATGATAGATTCAAACCTGATGGCCCTGGTGATCGAGGGGGCCCAGGAGGTAGTGGGAGCAATAGTCTCCCTGTTGGGGAAAGAAAGAAAGTCACAGGGGCCCCAGAAGGCCCAAGAGCCATGAGAGATGATGGAGAAAGAAACGATAGGAGAGAAGGGAATAATCGTGGAGGCGATACACATCAGCCTCGTAGGGATGAGAAAAGGCGGTCTTATTCAAAATCACGCTCGAGATCCAGATCGCCGCGGCGTGAGAGGAATCAGGACAGGTATCGAGATGACCGAAATTCAAGAAAAAGAAGCACATCACGGGATATGGATCCCTATGAGAAACGCCGAAGAATCGACTCTAGGTAGTGTAAATTGTGTAGAATTTTAAATACAATTGTATCACCACCATAATAGTAAATACATCATTATGCCATCCTTTTACTCATAAAAACGCCAAAACTCCTCGAATATGCAATATCGATGCTGCCCAGTTTATATCTTCATGATATCAACTCGAGCTCTTTCAAACACTCTATGCCCGACCATGACCGTCGAGTTCGTTTCTTCTTCTGTCAGTTTTGCGGGATAGACTGTAAGCTTTGCGTAGGTTCCTGCTGCCCTCCTCTTAGAGAGATATCCAGGGTTGATCACAACAACACTTTCAACGACCTATATTCAGAATTAGCTTATGTTCAAGGCAGCCCCTTGGAATAACTTCAAACTTACCTTGGCAAATGGAGTGAGTGCACTAGGCACAATCAATACATCAGGTCTGATGTTGACCATCTCGCCCAGTTTCAAGTAGCTAGTATCTAACACAGCACCCACCGGCCTTCCATCCTCCGTCCCAGTCTTCATTAAACTACTTCTATCCACAGGAGGAAACAGAGGAAAGAAGTTCCGCTGCTCAATCAAGTACTTTGGTAACCGTGCAAGAATCTCAGTATCCTTTAGTTTCCCTCCTACAACCTCAGATAGCCGGAGCTCGGTCAAGATGTCTTGGGAGGAAATTCCGATTGAGATCTCGTTCAGCGAGAGTGTCATTGGATTCCCAACTATGGAGACTGTTTTCGGAAGACCTAAACCCGCCTTGGGGAATTTTTCTTGGGGCCATGATACGTGGCTGCTTATTACATCTTTGACTGAAGGAACAAGGATGATAACGATATTTGGGTTGGCGGCAGAAAGACTGATGAATGCTGGCGAGACGAGGTATTTGAAGACCGTGGTCATGGAAATCTTGTCAGGCTCTTTAAGAGCTTCTTCTGGTAAGTCGAAGTCTCCTGTTGCGACTAGGGGATGATCTATATCAAGAAATGGCCCGCTGAGAACAAGTGCATCGGCGTAGGAATCTGCTGCTTGACTGCAAATCGCATGTAATGGCTCGAAATCGAGATTGTCATCTGCTGTATATGGACCAGAACCAACAAGAATGTTAAGAGGCGCAGGATCCGAGTCTGAATCCATGGCATCGGGTCCTCCACGCAATCTTTGCGCATACTCTTCGAATCTAGATGGCGCTGATGCAGCACCGTGCAAGAACGGCACCTCCAAAATTTCACTAACCACGAATTCCTCGCCTGAGGTATTGATACCCTTCAGAGCAACAACCTGACCTGGGAAGAACTGGAATCCTGCTAGATCCTTATTTTTGACATTTAGGGGAATTCTCAAACCCGCTCCCATTCTTCTCGAGGTTTCTAGCACAATAGAGGATGCATTGAGTTTGCCTTCCAAAGAATCGCAGGCTATTCTTCCCACTGCTACAATTTCGTTAGTATTTTTACTAGCAGCACTTCCAAATTCCGAGTCTTCTAAACTGTGATGTTCTTGTACAAGTGTTGCAAATTCTTCTATCCGATCGTCGAGAATTTCCGAAGCCTCGGACGACTTCATGGCCAAAGTTTTATATCCTAGAGCCTTGTAGTCCGAGTTGGCAACTGACCTTACCCTAGGTTGCGAGTATGGTGCAATTGGTGGTTCCGGGACTTTAAGATGGTCATTGAGAACTTGAATTGCTTGACCGGCATTGGGTCGGTCGTGGAAAGCAATTCTAGTTACGATCAGTCAGAGGTTCACTAGACGGACTGAGATGGCTTACGGGGTCCCAACCGGCTCTGACACTTTGTTTGATGTTTTAAAATCGGGTGGGCTGCTCGCAGGTTCTGCTCGAATTCTTGACATAGAAGGAGTTTCTAACTTTCGTTTGTTGGTACTCGGTCGACTCGCAGAGCCTACCTTTGGGGTAACTGGAATTGCTCCACCGAGACTTAACAATAGTCAGTAGAGAACATCAGCCTTAAATAGACTACTTACATGCCAAACATATCCCCATTACCCGCAGCATTTCGTGTTGTTGTCCCTCCCCGTTTATTCGTCTGCAGATGCGCTTTCGATCTGTTCTCCCGCTCCAGCCCATCCTGAACATCTTTCTTAAGGGCATTCGCAGTCTCAACATCCAACTTCATGTCTTCCGATCCTATTTTCATGCTGTAAGACTCCCATTTGTACCAAAGCTCCTCCACGTCGATCGAGTGTAGGCGCATGATGGATTGCAATTCAGCTACCAGGTCGGGCTCCAGAGTTGATCCAGCCCCGCCTTTAGTCGCTGGGGCAAACCGTTCTTGCAACTCAGATTCGGACATTTCGTGATACAGAAATTGGTTGGATTGTGTTGTAGACGTAAATTGTTGTCGAGGCTTGCTTGAGTTGCAATTGGGAGACGCGTTTTCCCAACGCGACCCTGCCAAAATTCGCGTAGAGGGGTTTTTCGGCAGAACTCTGGTAAAGCCTATCGCCGAAGGCTCACCACTACTCGAGTACGAGTAATTTATATGAAAGCTCCACGCAACAACATTTTGATATTAAATAAGAAAAGTGGTTTTCAACCTGACCGACCTTTAATTCGAGTTTAACTCGGTGGTTGGAGAGATGGCCACAAGCAAAACAGATACTGCGAAAGCATGGGTTTTCTTGGTGTACAGGACCTGAAAGGGTAGACGTGTATATTTCTTTTGCCATGGGCATTTCTGGTAGTGGCTGTGGTGAATTGATATTTGCTCGCCTCGATTAGCATAGGCTCTATCTAAATTGCTTCTGATATGATTCATTCGTCATCGGTAGTGAAAGCAGTAAAATGCGAAATGTCCCAAATATCTGGTATAAATTACTTTTCTGAAAGTGAATATATACCAAAAGGCTAGAATATGAGAGCCCTCAATTGCTGCTCCCATCTAATCATATTATCCTGACATATTTCCTGTCCACGTCCTCAAAGACTACCATCGAGCTCTCTAAGCTCGTAGCGTCACTCAGAGACTTTCTGCAACATAATTCGCCTAACATAACAACCCCTAACTCTTCAATCTCCAACCCAACACAACCCAAAATTCCCAACCAATGCCACGACCCTCAATGAGTCAATCTTAAACCTACTAACACACATACCACACTTCTTCCGTAACGACTCGATAAGCCAGAAACCCCCCAGTTCACTCCGTAACTTGCGTACCTCACCCAAGTACTAACTAGATTCCGCTTCACCCATAAACATTTTTACCCTCAAGTCTTCATCCACAAGAAACACGTGGAATTGAGGATAGAGGTGAATATCTAGAGCATTCTTCCCCTTCACTGTCCAAGTGTTAACATCCAATTACAGAGGTGAATATCTAAGCATTACTTCCCTTCACCCTTCATGTATCAACATCCAATTACATCAGTGAAAATGGAATATGGAGGGGCAATCGAATGACTTGAGTTGTCTCTCAGACTCAATCTTTAACTTTCTTGACTAAGATCAGGACAGGAGACTGCAATACCCCAAATGAAGATTCTTAATCTCGTAGTTTAATAACTTAACGTGGGAATTAATATTCAAGATCCAATGAAGGCCGAGGATAACTAGCTTAAACGTAAGAAGACTTAGACTCTTATTAAGTATAATATAATACCTAGCACCTTATGCTATTCACTTGGAAGATATATCTTCTTGTTATATGTCCAAGGGAGTCAGTCGTAGCAACGAGCTTCCTAAGAAGCAATAGTACGATGTCAAGGCTTCAAACCTCAAGACACTCGCAGCGATATTCATCAAACTCACCTAGATCACCACCACCATGAGCCTCGACCCACCAAGTCACGCCCCCCCACCCCACACCGCGCAATCCCATTGGTCGCACAACCACCCACCCCCACCAACCCCCCGTAATTTAAGCGAAAATCCCTATACAGGTCCAAATACCACAATTCCTGTCACCAAAACTGGGAGTAAACCTGTCCGCCTGGCCCAGTCAGTTAGTGTGTGTCATTCCCATAAGCACCGCACCATTAACTGTTACCACGGGTTGAAATTTCGAGGGTAGGGGGTCCGACACTGGAGAAAAAAATCAAAAACTCAGTTCGTCTGGTTATTGAACCTGGTCGGAGGTTTTTTTGCCATTTTTTGATTAGCTTTTTTGCGATTTTTTTTGTAGGGTTGTTAGGAGGATGTGGTGGTACGTGGTGGTGGCTTGTTCACCTCCCTAAATTCCAGACAAACATCTTCCCTAGTCCCTCTCAATATCAACTTATCAAGCTACAACAACAGTGCTCGAAAGAACACTATCTCTCCTCCAACTCCAAAATTCAGTCGCCACTATTCCCGCACCTTTCATCCCAGCACAGCTCGCTCCTCCCACACTCTCCTCTCGCTAAACCTCACCCACCCACCCTGATCTCGCCACACCACCAGATGTCCAGAACGAGAACAAGGTCTCAAAAAGAAAGGGAAAGTACTTTTGTATCTACCTCAGTGTCTACCCCTTCCCATACATATGAGTTTTTGTGCTTGCGTGGGAGGGAGCTTATGAGCAGCGTGAGGACGAAATACCTACAGTAAAGTCTACTCGACCGCTAAGCAGTACTTGAGATTTTTAGACGAGAATAGAGTAGTCTACTCTACTCTGCTTTATCTACTCTAACGCTACTTATGAGAAGCACCATCGCCATTCAGACAGCAGAGTGAAAACAATAGAGAGACGACCAGAAATCACAATTCCACGAAGGACTCTTGGTCTGGAAATAAGTATCACAACAACTCACTAGCATCAAGGAAAAATAAGAAAGTCACTCAAAAGCATGAAATCACCACGGTCAAGTAAAACCTATCGTTGTTTTACTATCTCACACACCATAATTTTAACTGGCCTTTCACTCCTTCCTCACTGCTTCTTCCTCTCAAACTATCTCTCTTCAGCCTTCAAAAAAGCTTTTACACAAAGGTGGGCTACCAACCAGCTAGCCGGCCAGCTGCCTATCCATCCAGCTTTCCATCTTCCGGAACACCAAGCTTAATGCAGCATACAACAACAACAAATAAGAAGGGCAAAATGCTGGTCAACGGCCGCTAAACTAAAAAAGCAAACTAAGTTGTGGGGGGGGGGAGAAATCAAGGAGACGGAGGTGCAGGGTACTATTGACAAAAGATAAGAGAAAAATGAGGCGAAACATCCTTCTATTGGTACACAAAAAAAACAAACAAAAACGAAATAATTGGTGATCTGGCGCGAGATCTGGTATCTTCCTTATCTATAAAGATCGGGAGCGTCGTAATTTTTTAACAAAACACACATCGTGAAATTTGTTTCCTCCAGATCAATGGGGCAAAATGAGGGAGGGTGAAGTGCGGGAAATATCGTCGAGATGGGAGAGAATTAGAGTTTCCTAGGAAAAAGAGTTGGAATGTATGGACAGGAAGGTTGATTCGAAAGGCCAGGTATATCCGTAGAAATTTTGGAAAGAACACGACAAAAGAGATTTATGGATTTCGTTCTTCGTGAGATTGATGTGCTGATTGAAGGACTAATCAAGACGTTAGTAATCTTAGAACTAAAACCAAAGAGATCTACCGAGACTTACCCTCCAATATCTGTACCTGGCCAGCCCGATCTTCACAAGCGATTTGTAAT
The DNA here is from genome assembly GCA_900536425.1 of Hymenoscyphus linearis. Taxonomy (NCBI): domain Eukaryota; kingdom Fungi; phylum Ascomycota; class Leotiomycetes; order Helotiales; family Helotiaceae; genus Hymenoscyphus; species Hymenoscyphus linearis. The sequence goes on along the minus strand of UNPR01000057.1, from coordinate 74,577 downwards.
CCACTGCCCTCAATGAAGTCAAGTAGAACACTATTCGGCAGTTCTTGCATCTCAATATCAGGAATTACCGGACGTCTGAACTCACTCAAGTGAAACTTTCGGGTAGCTCCTACTGCTTTACTCTTTCCGCTGCCAGTAGTGATTAAAGCGGGAGAGAGGATTAGGTATCCATTAGAGTCCAATAGTACCGAACGTCGTTTCCATAGTAAGCTGTCTGGAAATTGTACGTTGACATCGCCAATATTAACATTAGGTGTAGATGGACTTTCAGGGTGATCCTTGCCGAAGAAAGCGGGCTCAGACTCCTCGCGCAAAGTAGGAGACACAGCAGCAGCCAAAGCCTTACGGCTTGATGACAAGGACGATGACATCCTCCTCAACATGCGACTTGTCCGGCTAGACTTTTTTCCTCCTTTTTCCTCATTGATCGATTGGTTATCACTGCTCGGTGATGAAATAGGCATATCACGATTCGAAGAAATAGAGTTCCGACCGGTGCTTGATTGTGACACACTGTAACTGTAATTCATAGGAGAGGAGATATGAGCAGAAAGGGGGCGGGATGACCCCATGACAGATGGCGGCCTAGAGGAATTTTGAATATAGCTTGATGATTCGAGATTGATAGATTTTCGGCGATCAGCGCGGTCAACAAACGAGGACCTATTTATAACAGTGGTGTTTGTTGCGCTAGAGGAAGAAGAAAGTCTATTTTGCTCTCTCGACAACCTTCTCTCATGGAGCGTCTCCTTTGCCTCAGAAGCGATCGCTTTTTGATGGCTGATAACGAGCGGCGACTCTTTTAGATCCAAGGGAGCATATTCCGAAGGGTCCTTTCCGACGTCCGAATGGGGGTGGAAGGGTTGTGAAGGATCTCTAATAATTCTTGCCGTGACCGAAATCGATTCTGGACGAGCCTGTGTTGGTCCGGCCATGGATTCTGAGGCGGGTTCAAAAGAGCTCAGGCGATGTTTGACAGAGTTAGAACGGTTTCGCAAAGTGTCTGAAGACCCGCGAGCAATAGATGGCGAAGTGCCATAGTTTAATGAGTGTGTGCGTTCCAAAATGGAAGGCGATCTGGTCGTTCCTCGACCGCTAGCCCTCTTGACCGCAAAGAATGCAGGAGTGATCACAGCAGGGGGACCAGCAGGTGTAGGAGCTGGTGCTCCAGGTGCTAAGCTGGAGGCCTTCTCTAATGCTTTGATCCTCTGCGATATAGTAGAACCAAGGTTGACCTTCTTTGCAATTGGTTTCGCATTTTCTTGATTGATACGATTCAAGTAGGCAGCTCCTGCTGAAGAGGATCGGGGCGGTGGTTGAACTACAGGCTCATTTGTGGCTGGTAGTGCTAAATGTGTTTCTCCCTTTTGTAATGGATTTGATGCCGCACGAGTGGATGTACTCCGCGAGTTTCGCCAGCTATCCGCTGGTTTAGGAGCGGGAAACATAGGAGAAATAGGAGATTTGGAAACCGAGATTGGCTTAGCTTCCTGGACAACCGCAGATTGCAACTCCTCCATGAAGTCCTCATCAGAGGAAAGATTTGCGTCCGAGTTACTTCTATCGGTCAACTCTATGTCGGTTCGAATGGGTTCTACAAGAGTCTTGCGCGTCTTTGGCAACGGTGTCGGCTGTGTGGTATCGGTGCCATCGACTGGTAATTCTTCTGGTTCAGAGGGGCGAATAGTTTGACCTTCCATGCTCAAGCTGTTGGCCTCCACATTACTGTCTTGCTCGCTAGAGTGTGGCTCTGAAACTTGAACCTTTGGTTGTTCAACCTCGGCCTCTGGTAAAGATATCGATGGCTCTGTAATACTAGCTTTGGTTGCTACTGGGGCTTCCTCAGCAGGAGTTGGTTGGCTTATGGAGGCTAAAGGAGTATCTTCTTTTGCGACTGGCTCTTCGATGAGTGGATTTTCGACCGATACCGGCCTATCGATTGGCGATGATCCGTGAGAAACTGGTTCAAATTCCTCAGTATCAAGAGGTTCTCCAAAAGCAACATGCTTCTTAACCTTGGTTACGAGCGGCTCCTCAGTATCTGGCGCTTCCTTGAGCAGAAGAGATGTTGCCGCCTGGGTAGCCGCTTCACCGTCGTCGGTGATAGGATTCGATGGTTGATCCTTCGCGACAGTTTCCACGGCTGCTTGATTTGGTGATCCATTGATTGCTGGCTTGTTTTTGGAGACCGATGAGACCGCCAGGTCTTCGACTTCAGATACTGCAGGTTTTGTTTGTTCTTCCTCCGCGTTCGCTTCACCATTAGTACCAGGATCTGCTGCTTCGCTTGAAGATTTTGGATTAGCAATGTCCTGTACAGTCTCAGCTGTAGACTCCGATATTGAGGAAGCCCTCGTAGACTCCTCGGGCTCAGAGGGTGCAACAGGGGAGACGGGGTATGAGTCTGACTTCGTAGCGTCTGATTCGTCGGTTTTTGATGCGGAATTAGGACCAAGTGCAATGGCAGAGTCATCTGCTTCTTTTGGTGTATCTACCATTGGGACTTCAGTTGTCTGTTTAGAATCATCCGGGCTAATAGGCGAGGGCTCACTCGCTACGGGGACAGGAGGCGGCATATTCATTTGTCTTTTCCGTAATTCCAACGCCTTCAGTAATCGTGCCTTTTCCGGTGTGATGGTAGGGATTTTCGGAATCTTTTGAGAATTAACAGGAGGGGACAGGGCAGAGTTGGGACTAGGTGGTGGACGGCCTCCACTTGTATGTGGTCGTATTATTGTTGTGTGGGGTGCTTGCGGTATAGCAAGAGCAGAGGCAGCGGGGCCTTCCGTATTATGGGTGGACTTGGGTCTATTCAGGCCTCTTCGCAATGCCTTAGAAAATATTTTTACTCCCTGGGGTAAAGTGGAGACTGGGCGGTAATGAGACTCTCCGTCTCCAGATGTATGCGGTCTTCCTTTGTTTGCGTCAAGTGAAGGTCGAGGCCCCAACCTAAACTTTGGCCTGCCACCAAAGTATGAAGAAGATTTGTGGGTTTCTGGTCTTGTCGACTGTGACGATTTCCGGGCATTTTCCAACTGAGTCTGATAATGCGAGTCGTCAATGTTAAGGGGCTCTCTAGGAGGGGGCGGTGACGTCTCTAGATTCAGAGGTTCTCTGGGTGGAGGTGGAGAGGTATCAAATGACGGCGTCTCTCTTGAGGGAAGAGGTGGAAAGGTGTCGGTGGATTCGCTTGTTGGCAGAGGTATTAAAACTGGATCAGTTTCCACATTGGCACTTGGTGGACTGGTGTTCTCTGTTGCTGGGCGCTCCTCCAAAACCGTTGATTGTCTTTTTCTGTTGTCTTCCTCCTCGTCTTCCGCAATTTCCATCAACCGTCTTCGCCGCAGTGAACTTGTTGACGAACTTGTTGATCCGGAAGCAGTATGTAAGGAGCAGGCTTGGGAAAGCGTGGTGTCTCGAAGTTCTTTCGAGGTGGTGATGGGAAATATAGTATCGTGAGGAGAAAAGCGTTCTGTGACAGCATTAAAGTGCACTGCAACACGGGCTGTAGATGTATCAGTTTATGCTAATAGGAGGGATTAGTGGTGGTGTAGTGACCTTGTACTAATCTTGAACAATCCTCTGGGACGTATTTGATCAACACATTCCTCCGCCGGTACCGTAGAAAACCAAACAATGGTGATGGTTCTTCGTACGCAGCAATGGCATTTCGAATTTCTACAATGCCTCCATTTCCGCGGCCCAACAGGTCCACTTCGTCTCTGGCAGCGTATTTGAGGAGGAACCTATGTCAATCATAAATTGTGAGCTCGAGATCCGCAACGGACGCAGACGGCTACGAATACGGGGGCCATAGTAAATTGAGTGGTCTTACCATCCTCCAGGCTCCGCTGCCGAAGCATCATAGGCCTCCCTGAGCTTTGCATCATCCAGCCCATTCAGCGCCATCGCCCCGGTCTTTGAGTCCTTTGAAAACCCAGACTTCGTGGATGGGAATGCAACCAAATATCGTGGTGTTTTGTTTTCCTCAAACCGTCTCAATTGCTGGTGGGTTGGTGGTTGCCCTCGCTGGTGGATAGTCGCTTTGAATTAGCTGTCAGGGGTACTTGGGAGGTGGGCGGCGCCCGAACATCAATCCTCCCAACTTCCAATTCCAGAATCCAATGCCGCAATGCGGATGCAGTCGATCTGCCCCTGGGCGATCCAGTGCATTTGCGCAGCGCGGGTTTCTTTTGCGCTGGCGAAAGGTTGATGCGATGCGATGCGCGATACAATTCGATATCGATACGGAGAGAAGCTCCAGCTCCTCTTGCCCCAGAAAATAATCAGCTCCCCAAGTTTGCTTGCAGGTGCGAGGTGGTGCAGCGCGTCTGAATGGGGGGTCTGAATGGGGTCTGAATGGGCACCCTCGTGTGATCGCTAGTGACCGCAGGTGAGATTGGCCAGTACCGTAGCCAGTTGCGCTCTCCGTGGCTCCAGGGTTAGTTTAGCCGACGATTTAGGGTAGGGGATGGGGATTTCTCGGTTCCACAAACCCCCATTGGCATTGGCATTGGGGGGGGGGGCGAGTGGGTGAGGGACTCAGCCTTTAGGCTTCAGGCTTCAGGCTTCAGGGAGTCTGCGCCTCTGCAGTGGCAGCACAGGTGCGGGAGAGTCGAGACCTCGAGAGGATCAGTGGACGGAGCGACGTTTGGTTGATGAGGTGATGAGATGTGGAGAAGAAGCCCAAGTGAGGTGACTTATCAAAAGTCTATGAAGAAGAAAAGAGGACCACAAGGCCAGGTTGTACTTTGTACAGACAAAAGTGAAAAGTCTCTACCCGCAACCTTCTGGGGAAAACTTGCATGAAACTTCTGTTGCTTCTGCGCTATTCATGCGAGACAGGGCGATCTCAGCTTATACTTGTAGGTCTTCCACACCCGCTTGGGCCGCCCGTTTCCTGTCCAGTGTCCCCTAGCGACACCTCTCGCAGACACCTCGCGAGTCTATTCCTAGTATTACTCGCTCTGTTCTTGTGCATCTGCAAACGCACAGATCTCGTTAACTGGTATGGCTCTCCGGGAGTACCGCTAATGAGAGCTTACTAAAGTGTTTTGTTTCTATTAGAGGAGAAGGTCAAATGTATAGAGTACTCAGACGTGTCTATGCCTGTACCTTACTCGGTTCCTTACTCGGTAAACTATATAAACAGTTATCATACAGGGGGTGGAAGTACTGACCAATCACCAATTACCGAAGCTTGCGGAAGATACATGGGATAGCATGCAAGTTACAACAGTTGACGTTTTCTTATTGGTACATATAGGTAGTACAACTGATATGTTGTGTATCTATTGATACCCGTTCAAAAGGAAGGGTCACAAGGGTGATAGGAACACAGGATATCTGCGATGTTGATGGTGGTAACCAACCATTGAACCTAGAAGTGACATGCTTATGAAGTCGGCCGTATCGAGAATGAATGTAACCATAAGCGTTCGCTAATATTATGTACAAACTGTAAAAGTGCCTTGGACTACCTAGGCAGTTATTCTCGAAGGCATATATTCTTTAATTAATGTGGGGTCCAAGGACTCGTTCATCCCATGAAATAATATGAGTTAGATTGTCAGTCAACAAACATGTCATTCTGTTATTATGTAGCAATTTCTACCCCGTTCTTCTGAGGAAATACCTAGGAATCTAAGATGAATTGAGAAAAAGATATATTCTGATAGTAACTCGTAATTTGTAGAAGAGTGGTTTCTCCTCCTTTGTGTACAGTACATACGTTGAATTGAAAACCATCCTTGATAGACAGCTCGCATGATGAAACAAGTTTAACAGACCATTTAGGTAATTATCTTTTGTCGCTCTCAAATCAATTCAAGTATTTTATACAATCAACTAATTGTCTATAATTCTAGCGGGGTATCTTCACATAGGTGTACGCAAAGTGGTAACTAAATCCTCTTGCAAGACTTATTGATATCTGCTTTGGCCTTGCATGTTCCATGCCTCATCATCCTCTCTTTTCCTTCCTCTTATCAAACCAATTCACCTCAGATTACGATTTGGCTTGTTTACATCTACAGGTCTTGAAGTACGGATTTCTCCCATACTGTTGTTGAGTTTCAATGATGAATCCACGCAAGGCTTACGAAACCTTCGTATATTATAGTTTGTGAAATGACTGTCATGTGTGGAAAAACCAATGAATCATTATTTAAGGTTAAATGTGAAAGGTCTCATCCCCAGAAAATCCCAGTTGGTACATGAAGGACTCTCACGTGATTACTGAGTGATTTTGATGCCTGATGTGCAAGGCATAGATATGAACCTCCCAGTTCCACTTTATGATGCGCCAAAAAAGTTTGGAGCTCAGAGGAGGACCTTTCACCTATTGCTGCCGCTATCAAGCTCAACGTCAACCCACAAACAGCCCTCCCCTGCACCCCATAATACATATCACACGACTCCAAAATGGTCGAATTAGTCGAAGTCGAGGACGAGTCCTTCGAGACAAAGCAGGTCGGCCCAGAAGAGAACGAGGAGGATTACTACACAGATACCGGTTTGTGCACCATGCATACAAACGCCAACCCATTGCTAACCCCGCGCAACAGAATCCGAGATCTCCACAGATGATGAGGATGAGATACCTGAGGGAGAAACCTTCGGCGACCGATTGCGTGCGCTTCGAGATATAGTTCCTCCTACCACTCGAACATTCATTTCCGATAAAGTCGACGCAACCACCGACTTCGTCAAGAAGACTTTGTTCTTCGGCGGATCCTTCCTTTATGTAATCAGCACAGGCGCCTTGATGTTGGGTGTGCCATGGGCATTGGCGTTTGCTGAGGAGCAGGGCGTGATTGAGATGGAGAACGAGATGAAGATGAGAGAGCAGGGAACCAAGGACGTATGTATTATGCGGCATCTCATGCCCCTCCGTTTTTGCGATTTATACTAATACTTTGGATGTAGATCTTTGCTGAAGGTTCAACGGCAGCTCAACTTGATGCTACGCTAAATCCAAAGGCGTCTTTGTAATGATGGATTAATGAATGTGGTATTACGAAAATGAACACTCGGATGGGCGGGCAAAAATAGGAAGCATGGTCGTAATTGTATATCAGTGTATTTGGGAAGGGTTGCATTAAGGGCATTGAGGGACAAGCCTACGTCTGTAATTCTAGTTATCTCACCTCGGAACGGAATATTTCGAGGGTCGTACTTCACGTACAATACCAAACTCCTTACGTAATGTCTTTCTTGCCTCGCTTGCTTGTTGAATATTGTCACTATGAAATAGTCTTCTTCAACGATCTCTGGTTGCTAGAAGTATAATATTTCTAGCACGTTTCCTAGTTTTAGTCAAACTAAACTCGGCCCGTTGCGAAGGGAGCCCACCTAGTAATCTTCCTAGTGACCTACGTAGCTAACATGCCAAGCCCAGACGCTCGGGACCCAGGTAACTTTTACTTCAATAGCCAAAGACCAACTCTAACTGTCAGTACCTCGACCACTTGTGACATGGTGTTCTAAATGACACACTGATCACCACTGATCACTTGCGATGTCTGTCTCATTCGCCCAAAGCTTTCTTCCGCCTCTGGGGGTATTTAGACGCAGAGACAGCAAACGTCGCCAACGTCAACATACCTTTCCTCTTAGCAGCAGTTCTCGAAAGAAGGATCGAAGGTTTGCAAGCTCTATTCTTTTGATGTGACGAACAGAGCATGGGAAGAAGCAGTTCTAACGATTTAATATAGATGGCCGTTGGTATTGAGGTTCACAAAAGGGTCGATTCATCGCAGTATGTTTTGCCCTCTCTCTTTTGGCACATTTCTCGGATACTAAATGTATATAGCCATCCTTTTACCGGTTACAATCCATGCATTACTAGCAGCTTTCATTGTGTATATCAATCAACATATCAACAGCGACTTCAACCTCCCTAGCAGTATCGTGAGTACCAACCGGCAGAAATGTTGTTTAACAACACGTGACTGACTCAAGGCATCTAGATACCCTCGCTCTCTATTGTCGTTGGTCTCATGCTGGTATTTCGTAACCAGACAGCATACTCTCGATTTTGGGGTGGAAGAATCCATCTCAATACCGTAACAACAGCCATTCGATGTCTTTCCCGGCAATTCTTGGTCTTAGTACCACCTCCGGAGCTCTCATCTTTTCATTCCGTTTTATCTACTGATAGCATGCTTCCGCAAAATATGAGGAGTAATTCGGCTTACTCAGTAACACGGGAAAGTTCTGGTGTTACTGCTGGCAATACAGCCGTGTGTACCAAATGGGAGGAGATGCGTACCATTGAGACGGTGAAAATTTTAATTGCTATGCTCTATACTATTAAGAACCATTTGAGAGCTGAGTGGGGTGTTGCCTTGAGTCCGGGGACAAGCCTTACAGCTGATGGACAGGAAGCTACAACTGAAGAGTACAAAGATCTACTCCCCGTTGGATTAAAAGGGTATGAGCACAGAGGCTTAGGCTTAACACTTGAACTGGCGACCTTCGTTGAGAAATTTATCAACGAGGGAGTGACAAAGTAAGTTTGGGCACTTCTCGCTGTGCGTACCTCGCTGACATAATTTCAGAGGGTGGTTCCATAATGCAGCTTCTTCAAGAATGCTTGCATCTCTGGATGAGCTCATAGCAGCATATGGAAACATGGAAGTTATTCGCTTGGTGCCAATCCCCGTTGCACATTTGTAAGTTTCGAAAATTTGCTGGACTTTACTGGATCTAACAAAATCCCAGAATTCATCACAAGCAAACTCTAGCTCTATTTTGTGGTATTCTACCCTTTGCCATGGCCGCTGAGATGGATTGGTGGGCAGTTCCACTCGTGGCTTTCGTTGCCTTTACATTGTAAGTCAAGATTAATTTTCAAAACCCAATTATTGGCATCTAATATCAATAGATACGGAATCGAAGGTATAGCAGCAACGTACGAAGACCCCTTCGGCGTCGCCAAAATCGACATCAACATGGACGACATAGTCGAAGATGCCCGCCGAGAAGTCGAAGTTCTCCTCACAGCCTGGCAAACCCAAGGAACCAGCAACGGAGGCATATTCCGTCCTCGCATGGGAGTTGGCGAGATCCCACTCTCCAGCGCTAGTAGCATTTACCATAGCGACTTGATTGACCAAAATGATGGAGCTGTGGGGAGACACCATAGTCAATTGAGGTTTATGCCGATTGAGAGGAGTGAAAATAGGTATAGGGATGATGATACCGATACGGTGAGGAATCTTAGGATGGGGGTTGTTAGTCCTGGGGCGGAAACGGAGAATAGTGAGTACTTTAGTGCGTAGATGGACGGTATGAGGAGGGGAAGAGATGCATGCATTTGGATTCGGGATTTTGCGGGGACAAGATATAATTAGGAAGGATTTTGCATAGCGGGCATTCATTTGGTCGTTTAGCGGGCGGGCGGGTTTGATTTTGTTTAATTTGTTGTTTTTTTGCATGAGTTTAATGCTTAGATGGAAATTTTATGATGACGAGATGAGATGAGATGAGATGAATGAGATGAGATGAGATGAGATGCTAGGGAGATGGAAGGGAAACAGATAGTTTGGATTTCAAATTTGAAATCAATATACAGGTAGAATAAAGCTAGTTTCCACCTAAACTAGCAAGCGCAGAAGTGATTGTTTAGAAGGACCTCAGAGACAGGTGGAGGAGACCTACAACCCTGAACCTGAAGTCTTGGCAATAAATCACGTGCATACGCGATTTCGTGTTATTTCCATTCCATCCATCCATTGATCTAACCTCTGAACCCCTCCAACCTCCATTACCATCCACCAAACCTCACCAATTAACCCTCAATTTCCCACCCACCACCTCCAACAACCCACCAATAACCTCCCAATTACGCACCAATCTCACCTCACCTCCCCCACCAAAAAAAGATGTCCGAACCAACCCTCTCCACGCCCCGAATCCTCACCCCCCACCTCGACTCCTTCACAACCCGCACAATCCGACTCATCGGCCGGGTAACCCAACTCCGAGGCGACAAAGCAACGATCGATTGCGCCGGCAATCTGACCGCGATTCTGAATAGGGATTCCCATTTGACGGTCGGTCATGCGGTGGAGATTGTGGGGAAGGTGAATAGTGATTTGAGTGTTAAGGTTTTGAGGTGTACGGATTTGGGGAGGGAGGGGGGTGTTGGTATGTTGTTTCCCAATTTTTTGGTTTTGTTTTTTGAGGGATGGGGGGAGAGGAGGGGGGAAGGGAGGATGAGGATTGGGATTGAGATGAGGATGATGTTAACGTGAGGATATAGATTTCGAAGCTGTGAACGCGGTTGTTGAGGCGACGCATCGGTATAAAGAGATTTTTTACACGGCTGCTTGAGGGTTTGGTACGAGTACCGATATCTGATGGGATGGGATGGACTCTCGACTCATGGATAGAGAATTGGGGATATGTTATGGTTACGACGGAATGCTAAATGCTATGATTGGCATGAGAAATCTGAGCCTTGGAATTATTTACTACGAAAAAATGACGGGGGAAAGGAATTTGGCTCTGGCTTCAGTTACAGGATGAGTAGTAACGTTCAAGTTGTTGACGAGAAATGAACCTTGCTTTGCTACAGTATCAAAACCCGGAATTGGGGGTCGTAGTTTTGCCTGAAATGAAAATGGCATATAAATCACAAAATCACAAGCTCTTCACATCACAGTTATAAAGACGAAACTCGCTTTTTGTTATATACATTTTTTTCATTTCCTCATCGGGCTATTTTTCATCGGCTATTTCTTCATTGCAACTCTTATAGCTAATTCCATAGCAATCAATTATGAGCGACTCCGCTCAATCCATCCAGTAAATGACTTCATTAACCAGATATGCTCCTTTTGTACTCCAAGTTGACATGCAACATCGCTTTCGCTATGGGTATCCCAAATATCCCATCAAAAAACCCCCTGCCAACGCTATGCAATATATTAACACTAACAAAAAGAAAACTCGGTATCCCCCTATGCTGATGGCTCCCCATTCTCGCTCGCATCTTCCTCTACCTTGACTTGCACCTCTTCTTGTGGTTGTTGCATGTTGAAAGAGTGAAATTCGTCCCAATCAATTTGCTGCATCATTGGGTCTCCGTAAAAATCGAAAGCTGCAGGCGGTGAGGATGGCATTGGGACATCGGTAGAAAAGAAATCCTCCATACTGAGCCCCCCATTGCCCTTTTGTAAGCTCTGGAAGTCCGCTTCAAGATTGCGTACTGGCGAAAGGTTGTTGTTGTTCGTCTCATTCATTATTTGGTTGAGATGTAAAGTAAATGGCGAGATGGGCACTGGTTGTTCATGGTTTCTAGGTGAACGGCGAACAGAGCGAGTAGGTGTTCTCAAAGGTGTTTGTTCGAAAGTAAGCATCTGTCCGGGCGACAAGGCTGGATGGGTTCTTGAAATGCTCCTAGTAATTGGTCTATGGTTTGGCGTTGGGCGAGTTGGAGTTTTGAAAGGATTTGCCACAGGCGACTTCTGCTTTGGAGTAGACGGACGTGCCATTTCTTCTTCAAACAGCGCTAGAAGCTCTAGGTCCTCCTCCTCATCGGCGGCTTCATTCGCTGGCCGTTCATTCTCCTTGTCAATTGCATCCATGATTTCTTTGTCAGAGAAATGACTATCAGATGAAATCTGAACAACATTGGTTCCAGCCAGCTCTCCTAGAACCTTGGGCGAGCCGGGCTTTCTTGGGGATGGAAATAACAATCTTCTTGTATTGGGGCTTTGAGCCTCCTCGTCGAGGCTGATTGGGCTTTTCCGTGTGCCCCATCTCATTGGGCTCGATTGGATAGCTCGTCTAAGGGCGGCAGGAGCAGCATCAGAAGTCATTGCTTTCAAGCGTTTTGGAGGCTGAGAGCTGTTCGATCGTTGCATTTGAGCCCCGGCTTGTGAAACTTCAGATGGTTGACGGTCGACACAGTTTGAGTCCTCGACTGGTGATCCTGCTTCGCCCACCCCTGCAGTATTTCCCCGAGAAGCTTGCACTGCTGGAGGGAGAAAAGGAGGGACGAAGTTTGCTTCCGATTGGGGCATGTACGCATCTGAAGGAGGGAATGCTGCATCCGATGTCATGTAGGCGCCTTGATTCCTATTCCGTGAGCGTGCCGTTGACTGGTAAGCTTGCCATTTTTCTCGGGGTCGCTGGCTCTTATATTTTTGTAACCAAATACCACAGGCTACAAAGTTTGTTAGTGATGCGATGGTTGCAGTGATATGAATGACTTACGATTGCAAAGCTGAAGTTCCTCAAACTCTTCCTTATTATCAGAGGGCAGCAATGCTTTGTAGATGAGTTGGTAGGATGTGGGCGTTCCTTCATCATCCCGGGTCAACACTCTGATGCATGTAACCTCGCCTGGGGCGTCTGAATACTCATAGTAACCAGGTTGACCTTGGCGCTCCTGGGCCCAAGATTTGCGCCAGGTTGGTGTCTCAATAGCACCACAATTGCTGCAGAACGGAGGGCTCTCGCCATTGGCAATTGCAACCTCCAGCTTCTGTCTGATAGATGCTTTCTTGGAAAGGCGCGCATATTCAGAACTGTTGACGTCCATCCCAGGATAGTAATCTGGGAATTGCGACATATAGTACACCAATGGTGGAGGTTCATTTATTACCTCAGCAGGGGCAGATGCGTCACGTACGGTATGTGCTGCCTCTGACCATGTTTGAGAGCGATGGAGGGTTGATGGAGGTAGAACAGGATTACTAGATGGTAACTCTGGAAGAGTGAGCGCCCCCAGCGACGCGGTACGGACAAGCTGTTTAGTTGAGGGTCTTGGTTCCGGTGCTGAGTTCTGGGCAGAAACTGCTTGTAGATTGGTAGGCTGATGTTGATGTGGTGCTGCAGGGGCCGGTGATTGTCCTTTTGAGCCAGCTCTAGAAGCGGGACGTGACACTGGTCGAGAGGATGGGCGTAGAGGCTGCTGAGATAGCGGTGCTAGTTGCTCTTGTTGAATCTGAGGAACATGTGCAGGCATCGAGAGATGACTTGGTGTGAACCCCTCGTCTCTTCTTGGTGGAGGAAGTACTTGACTATCATCTGATGCGATACTATTTGCACGACTCAACGCACGACTGGCTGCACGACTGGCTGCTCTAGCTTGGTTCCGTTTTGATGGGGGTTTAGGATCAGGTCTGACAGGCATCTTGGTCGGTAGAAGCTCCATCGGACCTGGCATTTCTTCTTCAATAACAAAGGCGGAATTAAAAACTTGGGCGGGTTGTGGAGGTGGGGGAGGGGCTGTACGATGTCGAGGTAGCTCTGGAGACACTTCAGGGCACTCGTCGAGATGCAGAGGCTCATATTCTCCGAAGAGCTCTTCCATCGAACCACTCATGAAACCAGAATCAGTTCGAGGCAACTGTGGCAAGACAGGACTCGATGGACAAGGGGGGCTGGATTGCATCATGGAAGGAGGTCTAGTTCTCATAACGGGGGGCGATGAACCAATTCCAGGTGGGGTGACAACGGGACTATCTTGTCGTTCTGGGAAGGTTTGTATGGACTCCTCAATCGAGGTTCTTAAGCGGTCTTCTGGACGATTCAAGCGAGGGTAAGGGGATACATGTCGACGGCTGTCTACTGATGGAGCAGAAAATGAACTATGTCGCATTCCACTTTGGGGAGGTCGACTATCCCGTGACATGTGTTGACTTGGACCTCTAGGTACAGGTGTTGGGGCTCGGGGGACTTCTTGGATATGACTTCCTGCAGCAGAGGGATTCATTGCGATTGGGCGGAATAAGCGTAAGGATCCTGCGGTGCTTGCAGCTACTCGGAGTGAGTCAGATTTGTCGCCCATTGCTGATTTACTATTCCAATCCGTCTGGGTGATCTTTGCACGTTTTCGATTTGAAGGGGCATCATCTCCATCGGTGCCCTCCTCATACCCTGAAGTATTTCCGCCTTGTATGGGAGCATTTTTAGGAGCTCGGGGCTTTCTAGGCCTCTTGACTCCGGCTCTTGAGGGACGGGGCGCTCTCTTGGGTTTCCCAGCAGCCGTCTCACCAGAACTCTGATTTGCGTTGGCTTCCATATTGGCCATTGGAGGCTGATGTTGTAGGCTAGGGCTTAACAGCTGATTAACAACCTCCATGCTAGTCCCATCTCTTTGACCTTGGCTTGGAAGCGTGGATGGTGTCGGGGTTCCTTTGCCGGAGACTTGACCAATATTTGGAATTGATTGCACAAAATTCACCCAGTCCTTAGGATCCAGCCCTGCTGGTACCACCTTGCTGATCTCGCGGTATTGTTCCATGGCATCGACATATTGGCTCTGTGAAACGGTAGGAATGGCCACCAGTCGCAGTTTGACTTCAAGAGTTTCCTTTACTCCATTTGAGAACAGTCCAAGAATATTCTTGCACACTCTTCCGGTGATAAGCTTAGCGGATTGTTGAGATGGCGCATCGGAGGTCGAGGAAGCTGCAGCCAGGGCCCAGGATAGCATTCCCTGCCCAACGAGAGGAGTGTCGTACTCTGAAAAATCGTACGCGTAAACGGTGTAGTCTTGGCCCAGCCTGGCAAGGAGTTCTGGACTGCATTGCACAATTGCTTCTATACATGTCTTCAACTCAATGACACCGATAGAAGTGGCCTCGTCCATGGCGATTGTTTGTACTTGAAGAACGTGAGGCCATCGTGCCAAACAATTGACTTTATTTTCGTCGTCGAAAGTGTAGAGAACCTTGACTGCAAGAGGAAGCGAGGGTTAGCACAACTACCATTTGCAATTAATTATAACCATGAATACCTACGCCTCATCGGCCTGACAGTTACTCCATCCTCATTACTACTGGTGTTAGGATTCGTTACGGAGCTTTGGGAGCCGCCAGTCGGCCATGTAGAGGTGGGGCCACCCGTGGGAAGGTTGGCCAGAGACGACATTTTGATCCTTTTCTTTGAGAAGGATTGAAGCTGTCGCTGAGCTTCTGGAGAATTATCGTATAGGGTTCAGAGGCATTGGAGGTTTAGAGAGAACGAAGGACGTGGTTGTGGTTGAAGAGAAGGTCAGGGCGGAAAAGATGGTGGCCGGGTCGGTACGCGATCTTGAAGGACTTTACGCGTAGAGAACGAGATTTCCGGTCAGAACGCCGTAACGCGAAGATGGTGTGAAAGAGTTGTCAACTAAGAAGAAGGCGAAAAACACGTGTACGACAAGAAAAAGAAGAGACAGGAAACTGAAGAATTCCGTAGCACTGCTTTGGAAAAGATCGCAATTGCGGTGTGGATTATTATAGGTATGAAGGGTTGAGGTGGTGGTGGTAGAGGAGGATGTTTTGGTGAACTTTTGTCCAATTGCGAGACAAGAAGAGCAATCCAAGGTCGGTCGCGAGTTCTCCAGCTCTCCTACCCCAGACCCTGCAGGTGAGAGCGACAGTAGCGGCTAGCCAATATGCACGTCAAAGTCCTGCCCTGCCAGCCTGCCCTGCCAGGTTGTGTGTGTCGCTTGTGAGTCGTGACAGCTCAGCCTGGAACGTGATCGGCGAAAGAAACTCCGACTCTGGACAAGGGGGCAAGAGAAGGACCTGGGAGGCTGAAGGAAGCGGGATCACTGGATGGAATGACAAGGCAAGACAGCACAGCACAGCACCAGTGCACACCATCATAAAATGCCATTTCTCGAGGGGGCTTCGAGTCCTTTATATACTTTCGCTAGAGCTGTTGCTCTTACTATTTCTCGCCTATAGGTATGACTCAGCCCCGCTCAACCTTCCCCCTTTACATAAATCACATGACAACTCCTTTTCTTCGCTAAGCTTCGCTTTTGCTTTTTGCTTTGCGGCCGCTAAGATCTCAACATTTGCTATGATTTATCCGGTTATTGAGCATTTGCCACATTATCATACATCACTCATCTACTCTGAGACCTTCGGATTTTAGGGCTTAGGCTTATCTTGTGGTCGCTTTCCCCAAAAAGCCCTGCCATCTTGTGAATACGTTTTTCTTGACATCATGTCCATCATTACTTCGCGCACGCCCTGCTTCCCCCGCTTTTGGGCCACAAAGTGATCGATGGTTTGCTTCACCGACCTTCCGTTTTGCTTGATAAAGTCCATAACCTTAGACTCCTGCGGAATTCCAAATTGCGAGTGTGGGTATTGGTGATAGTCACCATCAGTCAGCAACTGCAGTTTTTGTGCATAATCAGCAGTGAAAAATGGATCGGTGAGATCCTTTGAACTCTGTGACTGGGCCTTTAGGAAGCCTTCTAGTGTCTCAAAGTCCCACTCTGGCTTTTTGGTTTTGTCGATAAGCAGTGCATACACGCCCTTCGTGAAATCGCCATGTTTCATGAATTTTGCAGCGATTTGGTGTTCCCGTTGGAAGGTCTCCGCGATTTTCCATTTGCGGCCAAGTCGCATTTGTCGGAATGCCACGTGAACTGCTGTTGGTGATCGCTGGTGGAGTGTTTTAAGAGTCTTCTGCCCCCATTCTCTGTCTATTGTATTTGTCGTCGATTTAGACATCACTTCCAACTTGGAGATAATCTCAGCAACGCTATTTGAATCTCCAAATACATGGTCGATAGCATTTCGAAGGTGGCCACTGAGAACTATTGGCTCGTTGTGGGGAAGACCAGTGCTGTATTCTTCGATAGTTGAATCGATGAGTTCTAATCGCTCGTTTAATGACAAGTAGTCCTTAAATCTGAGTTCGGCAAGTCGGCGCTCAAGTGCAGGAAGGGATGTGGAGTGTATGTAATGTGTCGCAACGCCTGCATAGTAGACGTTTGCACCCTGCAACCTATCACTAGTAAGAGCAAGATAGGTCCCCACACCCCCGGGCATTCGTGGCAAGAAAAAGGAAGCTCCCACATCCGGAAAGAATCCTATGGTTGTTTCGGGCATTGCAAACACTGTCCTCTCTGTGGCTATCCTCAATGGAGCGTGTATACTCAATCCAACACCACCACCCATTGTTATGCCGTCCATAATTGCCACATAAGGCTTAGAGTATGTTGCAATGAGATGGTCGAGTTTATATTCCAGCCCAAAGTAGTCGATGGATTTTTGCTGGCCCTCGGGTCCCTCCTTATTGTCCTTTGCCAACTGGGCTACATCTCCCCCAGCACAAAATGCTTTCTCTCCGGATCCCTTGATGACCACCACATTTGCCATATCAGATTTTGCCCATTCCTGTAGACGTGGCACGATTTTTCGAATCATTGACCCATCGAGGGCGTGTAGCTTTTTGGGTCGGTTGAGCTCAATCGTTCGTAGTCCAAATAGGGTATCAAATAAAACGTCCTCCTTGGGATCCGTTGGCAACTCTTTAATCACATCAGGCTCCTTCCCTTGAGATGTGGACTCGGTCGCCATCTGCCATATATCAGTACAGCGCTTTTCCGGCAGCTCAGCTAATGCATACATTGGCGGTACCTAGAAATTTGGGGTTGATAGAAGCTCTCAGAGGCATTGTCGCAGCTGTCCCTGGACGACAGCAGCGCACCGCCGACCTCGAATAGAGAGATCTCGCAAACATCAAGAAAAGGAATGTGCGCTTAATTGAACATAGAAGAATTGGTGGGGTCAGTGAAAAGAAAGTGGAGGAGGGGGAATGTGAAGCTTATGTCACATCCAAAATATGAACGAGGTTCTTGGGGAACTTTCCTCGGCCCGCCTCGGCTTTGGTGCGGCAAAATAAGGTTGTGGCGCTAAACCGCTTTGGAAGCTACCCACGCGATTTTGTTAACGACCATCAAGCAAGGCTGCATCTGGAGGTTCAAGTTATTGTATCAACAAAAACGACATCATGGCCGACGCAGCAAAGATCCAGTATGGAATCGGAATCTCCCCTCAATCTAAGGCCACCAATGCTAACTAATGTTCAGAGAACTTCTCTCCAAGCCTCGAGCTGAGCTTACGTGCGTCGCGTTTCCCCTCCACCCCGCGCCTTAAGCTGTCCCATATTAACACATCTGATAGCGAGTTCGAGATTGCTCAACTCGAAGAGCATGAGTTCACCTCCGGTCCTCTATCCATTCTCCAGACCGCTGTCCGCTCGCACGCCCAGGTCCTGATATCCTGCCGAAACAATCGCAAATTGCTCGCGCGTGTCAAAGCCTTCGATAGACATTGCAATATGGTCTTAGAGAATGTGAAGGAAATGTGGACAGAGACACCAAGAAATAGCGCCGGAAAGAAGGGAAGACCTGTGAACAAGGATCGATTTATTAGTAAGATGTGAGTTTGAAGTCTTTTGGTGAAATTGGCGGTGTCTACATGGGTTGAAACAGTCACTGGGTCCAGTCTTGTAGGAAACTCTAGAAATGATGCTAATACTTTGGACTGTAGGTTCCTACGTGGTGATTCGGTCATTCTCGTTCTGTTGAGTTGAGAGAATCATATTGGGAATTTCAGCGGGATTAGACAATTTTTAAAAGAGCGACTCTCTGGGAATATAATGGCGTTGAAGATAAAAGTCAATGAAGATTCCATCTTGCCAATATATCTCGGCAATCATCTGGATATGGCGTGCCAGGCGTCGAGTCGAACAAAGTTCTGGCGACCTAGTGATGGGTCGTTGTTTACGCTAACGATGGACAAACAATGCAACAGATTTGCATACAACCTTGGTAGTTTAACGAAGAAAAGCGAACTGCCAAAGATCTACATTTCTGTTTCCTATTATTTCGGATGATTTCTTCAATTCCTCATGATTTTTTTAATTTATGTTGACATCTAGCGGAGACGAAGGCGGGCCACACATCAGCAACTCTGTTTTAGCAGCCATCATCACACCTAAAAGTCTTTCGCTGCTTACTCATCAGGGCCCTTGTCACATTCATCCTAGACAGAGCGCGAAGATGCCTTATTTTAGCAAGGATACGAATCTTTTATCTACGTTGTTGAGAGCTGCTTTTTTCCTTTTCTTCGGCCTTGATGAACTAGCCCAGATCCTGACATTGCAGCCAAAGTTTCTTACTTCTAGAAGCCGCTATTCTGGTTCGTCTGCTCAATAATACAAGTCATATTTCGATCAGCTACCTCCCTTCGAGCAATAAACATATTCGGTGTCAAAATTGTCAAAATTTGGTATATAAGTCGAGAGAAACTTCTGCTTGATATGAGAGGCTGTTGATATATATCACAAGGATTCTAGTCACAATCATTTCTATCATAAAAAGCACTTTAAGGCAGATTTCATTAATTGTTTCATTCCCATAACCTCGTATTATCTCTAAATATTATTCTTTTCCTCCAAAATCGTTTATTAATCATAAGTTTATTGCCGATCCCTTAAGTGCAGTGCTGAACTGTACCGTGGTAATGGCATTCCTGTCCAGCTGCGGGTGCTGCAGGTGCGGCAGCAGCGTCGGCTGCTGGTGCAGGTGCGGTCTCAGCTGGAATAACTCTCGTTGGGTTAACGGTCACAGTCTCAACTGCGGCTGGGGTAACTGCTGCTGGTGTTGCTGGTGCAGCGGGTGCAGCATGATCATCGACGGCGGCAGCAGCTGGCTTTCCTACGCATCCCTCGCCTGGGACAGTGATATCGAAGGTGTACGCCTCCATGGCGAAGTACAACAAAGATTCGGAGTTGGTGGCAGCAAGGGTGTAGTTCTCTCCCTTGGCGAGCTCGACACAGTCATTGTATCCATCTGCGTGGTGGTCGACTTGGAGCTCTCCTACGGGTGTGGTGTGGTAGAGACGGTGCATAAGGTCTCCACCCCACCAATCTTCCAAGCGGCTGTTGGCGATGGTGAAGCCACGGGAGCAGAGGGTTGAGAGAGGGAGACGAGTTGTGTAGGAGCGTTGGCAAATAACGGTCTCACTGCTTGCGTTGTCACCACGGTGGTGGCCTGCCCAGTCTAAGGTGTGTTAGTGGTGTTGAGGAGAATGGAGGAGGGGAACATACTATCTTGGGTAGCACAGTTTTGATCTGGGTCGTCGCAGCGGAAGAGAACACCGGCTCGGTTGGCGGTTGCGATTCGGTCGAACCAACCGATTACTGGGGCTGTTGGTCCTGCGCCGAAGTACTTCTTGAAGATATCTGAGTTGTTTCCTTGAACCAAGACTAAAGCACTTATTAATATTTGAACTTTCAAAACTTAGGAATCGACTTGGGAAGAGACATACTATGTTCCTTTGCGTGTTGAGCCAAGGTAACTGCTTCATCAAGTCCATTCGAGATCTGGTTTCGTTCTGTGGCGTTACAGGAGCTGTGAATTGGAAACTGAGAAACATATCCCGCTTTCCAGTCGTAGGAGTTCGCTACTGGAGTTTGAGCTGTCGCCTCTGGGATGAATGTGAGAGGTGTGTCGCGCGTGGTTAATGGCAAGACAGCTGACAATGCTGCTTGGGAGAAGAGTCCAACAACGAGAGTAGAGGAATACATCTTGAAGATTTCTTGACAGGCTTGTACTTGAGAGGGAGCTTGTATTGAGAGGGAAGAAGTCAAATGCTTGCGGGATAAAGAGCCTAAGTTTCAATGGGATCAAGTTGTCTTATATATCAAAGCCATCATCTTTCCATTATTTCTCCGATTTGTACAATGGACCCGGATGTTACTATCCACGGCAACGGCACGGGTGGATTTCGTCTTCCAAGCCCTCTGTTGAAAAAGTCTGAATAGGCCAAGAGATAGAGATCGTGACCAATTCAACTAAAACTCTGAACATGTGGTTGACAGCTCGCAGACTTTAGGCCCTGTTTTCGTGCCAAGGTGTGTTTATCCCAGCCTTTTTAGATCGTGCAGAAGGGATTTGCAATGCGGACCAGATAGTGGGGAAAGTTTCTTTTCGGTACCGTTTTTCCCAAGATGTTCACAGGCTGTAGAGCCGGTTGCCATGGAGCTCCCGAGGTATCCTTTTTCAGGCGAGTACTGTTCTTCGGATGTTACCGTGGTAGTTGAGTAGTTTTTGTAGACAATCGAGCGAGACTCAGCTAAATGTTCCGCTGGCTACTCTCTAAAAATAAGTCGGCTAATTCTGCGTCTTCTCCGGGTCACAGAAGAGCGATCCCGACCCTCTCACATTTCGACCGCAAAAGTACAAGTGAGACTATTCCGACAAATCCCAATTTCATAATACAAACAACATCCCCAGCCACCATTATCAATGGTACCGTACTAACACCAACCACCTTCCTAATCAAAAGAAAACAAATAGAAGAATGTTTTCACTTCTACCCATCAAGGTCCCCAAGTTCACACTTTACCTATCCATCAAGGTATGGCCAAGCGTTGCCTCCTCCACTCTTTAAGTCTTGGTTCCTTACAACACCACGAATCCACGGAAGCTTTTTGTTCATATCCACCTTTCGTAGGCAAAATGAATCGTTCCAAGGAACGATATACGCAGTTACCGAAGAAAAATTGCGATACTTACTCACCGTCCACTGAGTTAGGGTCTATACAACAGCCGCTTTGGGGAAGGGGGGTATAGCGAAATGCCAAGGCGCCGTAATGCTTGGTACTTCCCAATTTTCGAGGTCTTGGAATCGCTTGGACAAGAAGATCGGGATTGAATGAGGTAATTTTTCGTTATCTGGTAGGGGAGGTGTTGGGTTGGAATCTTTAGCTTGAGAGGTTAGAAGTAGGATGATCCTGCCTCTTTTTGAATTGTACGGACAAACTTCTACAACCTTTGTTAAGCGTTTTTGGCTTTTCGTAGAAGTATACAAGGTCGCAACATCTTTGGGTCTTTCAGAGTTGTTACGATTCAACGATTTTACGATATAATGCCGTCCAAGATGTTTTCACGAGCGCTTGTTATTGCTGCGCTCTCGGCGCCAGTATTTTCTCAGCTCACACTTACTGGGTGTCGTTTGGATAATGGACAAGAGTAAGTCAAACCATCGAATCAAAAACTGAATTGATAGCTAATCAAAACCATAGAGTATGTCTGTTACCAGGTGGAGTTAGGACTACAATCATTACAACTACATCTACGTCTAGGGCAGTAGCTGTGCCAACCACTGCTCCTGCACCAACGAATGCTCCTGCACCAACACCAACGGCACCAGGTTCAATTCCAGCAAGTACAACAGGTGTAGCTCAGACCACTGCAGTTACGGCATGTCACATGCATGAAACTACACAGTATGTGCATTGAATAGTGCCATGATCTACAAAAAGAGCAAAAGGCTAATATCTAAAAATAGATTTTGTGTAAAAGGCGATGGATCAGAAGTTCAAATCCGAGCAACTCCAACTGGAATCTCGCCTCTTCCGGAATCATACAACGATTGTCATGCCCATGGAGCAGAAACGTAAGTCAAATCAGATTTCATCTGTAATCTCAGAGCAGACTGTGGGGTTTGGCGATCATGAGTTAACTGTATTTTCTAGATTCTGTATGGCACCAGATGGCCAGGAAGTTGAAGTTGTAGCTGAGGGTGCAACTGCATCCACAGACGCCGGTCATGCAGCGGAAGGCGGAGAAAATTGTCATTTCCACGCTGGTGTTGAGTAAGTAAACAAACTTCCGATCTTTTTGTTTTTAAAGCTAATTGGATCTTTAGGCATTGTGTTGGTGCAGGAGGACACGAAGAAGGCGAAAGGAATTGTGAAAGAAGAGATAGAGACTACAATGTCAATTTGCGAATCGGTCTCATCTTCGTGATGTTTTTTACCAGTCTTCTCGGTAAGCAAATCCTAGAATTTGGGGTGTAAAAATACTAACTTGAATAGCTGTATACGCACCCATGCTCATGAAGATTTTCCTCAACGTAAACACTTCCGGCATGATTTTCACGGTGATCAAGCAATTTGGTACCGGTGTAATCATTTCCACAGCTCTTGTTCATGTAAGTGTTTTCCGAGAAACAGAAAACGAGATGGCGAAGCTAATGAGTACCAGCTTCTCACTCACGCCGAATTGATGTTCGGCAACAGTTGTCTTGGAGAACTGAAGTACGAAGCAACAGCCACTTCCATCGCCATGGCAGCAGCGTTCATAGCTTTCATCATAGATCTCTGTGCTCGCCGACTGGCAGCGTGGCGTCAAAGCAAGAAAGCAGGAACAGACGATGAGAACACACCTCCCTCCAGCGTCAATGAAAAGACCAACTCTGCTGCGGAAGAAACCAAGGCGGTTGCTCCCGTTGCCATCGGCGGTCATCACCACGGAGACCCAAACCTCTCGGCTCCCGGGAACGACGCCCTCTCCGTCCTAATCCTTGAAGCAGGAATCATCTTCCACTCGCTCCTCATCGGAATCACCACCGTCGTGGCAGGAGACAGCATCTTCGGTATCCTCTTCACTGTCATCATCTTCCACCAAATGTTCGAGGGTCTCGCCCTAGGAGCCCGAATCGCATCCATCTCAGCTACAACCATGAGCAAGGTCAAGTATTACATCCTGCCTCTGGCTTTTGCATTCGTTACTCCCATTGGAATGGCAATCGGTGTTGGTGTTCTCAAGAAATTCAACGGAAATTCACCGGGTACCATTATTGCTCTCGGGACGTTGGATAGTATCAGTGCGGGGATCTTGCTCTGGGTTGGATTTGTGGATATGTGGGCGGGAGAATGGTTGTATGGAGAGCTGAGAGATGCTTCGATGTTGAAGACAGCTTGGGGATTATTGGGATTGATAGGAGGAATGGCGTTGATGAGTTTCCTTGGGAAATGGGCTTAAGTTCTGATCGGAGCCAATATTCGGATCGTTGGGGGTAGATAACGGGAGTAATGACTTAATGACAATACCAAAAAGGGCAAAATAGGGATGGATATATAGGTAATATCATGGTACAATAATTCACCAGAATTAATTTGAACGTAATGTCAAGTACTCACTGATCATGAAATAACACGCCATTCACATCTGAAAAACTCCTCGTCATTCTATAGGAGCAATTTAAGCGAAGGTAACGAATATCCTTGACCAGTCTCCATTCACTCCAGTCACGTTCACTCTTTTTATTCCATTCACTCTACCCCCATACCTACCTTAAAAGGTGAAATGCACGTGGTAAGCATGTGTGCACCTAGA
Organism: Hymenoscyphus linearis; assembly: GCA_900536425.1. Classification (NCBI taxonomy): domain Eukaryota; kingdom Fungi; phylum Ascomycota; class Leotiomycetes; order Helotiales; family Helotiaceae; genus Hymenoscyphus; species Hymenoscyphus linearis. The sequence continues at coordinate 50,639 of UNPR01000057.1, read as the reverse complement.
TAGGTGAATGAGGGGGGTATAACGTCAAGAAAAAAAGGCCACTTTTTCTTTGTGTCTCAGGTTGGAACACATTCACTCATAAATTAATAATTCAAGGAAATTCTGAATTCCTATCTCATATCATTTAAGCTTAACTTTTAAATTAAAAAAATCCCATCTAGCTCTTTTCCGTAATTTACTAAACAATTACCGTATTCCAGTTAACGAAATACAACCTAACCAATACAGGTAGTACTGTACAGTACAGTAACCCCCCAACAGCCCAACATCCAAGAAAAAGCTAAAAACTCTATTAACCTTAACCTTAAGCTTATTCCATCATAAAAATTGTCCTCTCTACCTAGGTAGTTTCTAGTTTTAAGACTTTGAGTTCTGGTTCTAGTTCGCACGTGACATGTCAACTTTAAGGTTATTCTATTTGTAGGACCTAGCTTGACCAGAAAAAAGTTTAAAGTTTAATCTACGAGGAGAGCTATGGCTTTAACATGCGGAGCAGGCGAGTAGGCGAGCGCGAATTTATTTTTAGGGAGAGATGGAAAAAGATTAGAATAGATGGATGGATGGATGGATGGATGGATGGATGGATTGATTGTGCCTAAATCTAATTTTGAGAAGAAATGAATTTAAAGATGTGGTTATGTATTTATTTGTTACTTTGTAAATTCACTTCGTGTCTTTCTTCTACGCGTGCTAGCACGGCTGCGCTGCTTCCCGCGTCAGTGCTTGACCTCCCCTACCTCCTTTTGGATATCTGTACTGGACTCCGTTCCTCGAGAAGTTCGCTGCATCGTGTGGTGAAGGTAGGGATGTGTCGCTGTGCTGCAATGCAGAGGCGAAAGAGCTTTTGAGGTATTTTGACACTACCGGTAGTTGCGTGCCTGAAGAAATATTTGCTACTTAGTAATAGCCGGTCCGCCTTTCTCTACGCTTGACAGCGTAGAGAAAGGCGCAGATATACCATACAATCGCATTCCGGACCTCGAGTTCAGGAGATACCGCTTCATGTAGGCAACTTTGATGGGATCGGCATTTGCCCGAGTTCTTCAACGGTGTTGCAAAAAATGTATCGAATAGAATTCCATAAAAACATGGACCGTTTTGAAACTCCCAACTCCAACCGCTATGCTGATATGCCCACAAATCTCCTTTCATACAGTCCTTTCAGAAAGGCTTCGCGACTTTTCGACTCTCACTCCCTCCAGTCTCCGGGTCTCTATATTCTTTCCAGCTGACCGGGTACATAGAATTGCCCGCCTCACTCGTAGCCATAATAACGCCCAGATTGTTACTCGCCGTCGAAAGGTAATAATTCGATTGATCTCCAAGAGATATCTGCATCCCAGGATTAATTTCTGCATCTCTTCTCAGAAAGGAGGGGAGAAAAACATACCACAATCGCCCTCACAATATCACCCGGTCTAAAACTCTCAAAGATCTTGACCTTGTCCTTCTCCGTAGCCCTAACATCCTGCACTCTAATCAAACCCTGCCACTCCCCATTCAACACCGTTTCCCCAACCACCAGAATGGCAACACTCGCTTCCTTGGGTCGAATCCTCGTCACTCTGCAAAGCACCGTACTGCCCACCTCTGGCAGCACCTCCTTCCCCGTTCCATCTTTCCCGCTATTCGCAGATATGTCTCGCTCAATTGATACCGTAGGAAGTACTGCAGGTGCCGCGGCTGTGATTTTGGTCAATCGCTTTTGAGGCCCGGCGGGCTTGGGAGGGGTAGTGGTTTTGATGGGCCCGAGGATGGAGGCGTAGAGTTTGGCGTCGTGGATGTGTGTCCCTGGGCCGGGAATGAAGTCGCTGGCTATCCCTAAGACTTGACCTGGGACGGCGATGGATAGTGTTTGCGACATTTTTGAGGGGTTGATATGGTGTTGCGATTGCGATAGCTGAGTTGAGCTTGGGAAGTCCCATTGAGATGGAGAAATATTTTGCAGGGGTCAAGTGAAGTCAGGTGGGGCGCATGCGCATTCCCCAGACACCGCCACTACTCGAGTATCGCGGGGAAATTTAGCTCCACGAAGGGACATGCGAAGGGTCACTTGAATGGGATTTCGTCTGCCAGTTTTTTACGCCATCACTACAAGAGCTCAGACAGCGAAGCTCTTCAGAAATCTATGGTATACTATGTTCAGGTTCGCTAAATGGAAAAGGGGCTGTGGAAGGTAGGTAAAAGTAAGCGAAGCGATCCACAACACGGACTGGTGGTTCAATCCTTAGAGAGGTACTCGAGTACCCGTCAAAGCTTATAGACTCATGTATGACCGAAAATGCTGGGGGGTTAAGTATTGTCCCTAAGTTGTCCCATCTTGAGGTAAGAATTTCGGCCATTTCTCCGCGTACTCCGCACACCAAAAAATGAAAAATAGCGACTTCTTGAAGCGTACCTATAGGTACGCGGAGCAATGGCCGAAATTCTTACCTACCAGGGGAGCTCTTCCCCTGTCCGCTGCATGACCCCTCACCTGGGCAGCCTCCAATCTGGGGTGGCAAGAGCTATTGAATAAAGGCTCTACTCGGTACTTGTCCCACCAATTGCCATCTTGCGATTTGGGGTGATACAATATGTAAGACCTTACAAACAAAACCAATGCCTCCCCCTCTTTAGTCTGACGTAAAATTCCCTACCTCCCTCTCCCTCTCCCCTTCTCCCCCTCTCCCCCTCCCCGAATCTTCTTCCTAAACTTATCACCTCTTCGGATCTTCCACGAATATCGAGCATGTCGTCCAAGCACTTCATCAACGATCCGACCCATTTGGTCATCTCGGCCTTGAAGGCTCTCACCATCACGAATCCCTCCGTCGCTCTCGATGCCGAGAACAAAATTGTATACAGAAGGCCCGATGATACACCAGCACAAGTGTCCATTATCTCTGGGGGAGGAAGTGGCCATGAGCCGAGCTTTGGAGCTTTGGTGGGAGCTGGCCTGTTATCTGCTGGTGTTGCTGGTTCAATCTTTGCATCTCCAAGTGCTGAGCAGATCCGGAAAGCTGTTATGTCAAGAGTCGAGACAGAAAAGGGGATCCTCGTTACAGTGATGAATTATACCGGAGATGTGTTAAACTTTGGTATGGCCGTGGAAAAGGCGAAGGCTGCTGGACTGGATGTTGAAATGCTGGTCGTTGGAGACGATGTTGGTGTTGGACGAGCAAAAGCAGGAAAGGTTGGACGAAGAGGAATCGCTGGCACATGTTTGGTTCATAAGATTTCTGGTGCTCTTGCGGCAACAGGGGCCAGTCTGAGTTCTGTTTACAGCGTCGCTAAACTGACAGCTGACAACATCGTTTCTGTTGGAGCTAGTTTGGAGCATGTTCATGTCCCCGGACGAGCTGCCACTGATCCCAATTCCGAAGAAACTCTGGCCGCAGACGAGGTTGAAATCGGCATGGGCATTCACAATGAGCCAGGAAGTGGCAGAGCCGTGGTTGATCTTCCTGAATTGGTAAAACGAATGCTTCTACAGCTCCTGGATTCAAGCGATAAAGACCGGGCATTTCTGAACGTCAATTCGAACGAAGTTGTCCTCCTTATCAACAACCTTGGCGGTGTTAGTGTGCTGGAGTTGGGTGGAATTACTGCTGAAGTTGTTGATCAATTAGAGAAGACGTGGAATATTAAACCAGTACGGGTATTGGCAGGCACATACATGACCTCACTGAATGGCAACGGGTTCAGCATAAGCATCCTCAACGTCGTCAACACGGACATTGGAGGGCCAAGTATGCTGGAATTACTGGATGCTCCATGTGAAGTGACAGGATGGACAGCACCAATCCGAAAAGAAACTTGGGAAGCAAAATCGGCAAAAACTAGAGAGTCATCATCCGCTGGGAATGGCGAAATCAAACCGAGTGGGCTGAGTCATGACCCTCACGCATCAATGATTGCTCTGACTGGTGCTTTGAAAAGGGTGATTGATGCAGAACCTGACGTCACAAGATATGACACGGTTGTAGGAGATGGTGATTGCGGTATTGGTCTCAAGAGAGGCGCTGAAAGTACGTATAAGATTGAAATTCTCAATTTGCGCGATCTTTGTTAACGAGTACAGCTATCTTGAAAGTCCTTGAAGACATACCACTATCAGAAGATATTGTGGTAGATCTGACTAAGATAGTGCAAATAGTCGAAATATCAATGGATGGTACTTCAGGGGCGCTGTACGCTATCTACCTCAACGCCTTGACACACGCTCTTAGAGAACGAGCTTCCTCAGGTGTCGTCAGTCCTAAGGTCTGGGGAGAATCCCTTGCAGTAGCTTCCGCTACCCTGAGCAGATATACTCCAGCAAAGGTTGGAGACCGAACCTTGGTCGATGCGCTGCAACCATTCGTCGAGACACTCAACTCAACGGGCGACCTTACGAAGGCAGCCAAAGCATCTAGAAAGGGTGCAGATAGTACGAAAGGTATGAAAGCCAGTTTAGGAAGGGCTGTATACGTTGGGGGTTCTGGATTTGAGCAGGTCCCAGATCCTGGAGCTTGGGGATTGTCAGAGTTCTTCCTTGGACTTGCAGGAGTCAAGAGTGAAGACAAACCATCAGAGCCAGATTATGAAATAATTTGAAGTGTGCTATCTCCTTTGTCTTTTACGAGTTAGTATGTAAAGCAAATAATACCCATTACATTTTGTATTTGCATTCGAACATTCACCTGGTGGTGGTTGAGTAATAATACTTACTTGCCTTGTTGACGGCTTCGCTTCGCGGCTACCGATGTTTTGTGACCGACCGATACGCCTACAACCCCATCTACTTGCTCTTGTATATTAGCTGCGCCGTACTGCGCCAACTTCCAACCCGCACCCACCACTTTCATCTACAATGCCTTCCTCGACCGACCGGGCCATTACTGAAGGCATCGAGGATATGTACCTCACAGATTCATCTACAGACTCGAGCACAGTTGGCGGAGTCACAATTAAGGAAAATATGTCTCCACCGGAAATCCCAGAGCCAGATGAACTTGATGAGGGGTCTATCCTTGATCATTACCAATCATGGAATGTTCGCCCTCCTCCAGACAGACAGCCGTTCTTCGACGACGATACAGTTGACGAAAGCCGGTTCTATGCAAAAACTGACAGTCCTAACTGGTCTTGCGCAAGAGGGGGTACATCTACACTCAAACTCGCTCCCTTGACTACAGACAACCTGAGAAGCTTCTTCAACTCAGCCTCAGGTCCCAAAAACAAATCTCCTGCCCCAGCCTCGGATACTAGCTCCATAATCGATGCGCTGCAACGAATTATCGATTTCGAAGGTCAAGAGACCGAAAGACAAGAGGCCGAAAGACAAGAGGCCGAAAGACAAGAGAAGATTTCACTCCTCACCCAGATCGTCGAGGAATCGCACGTGCCTGTCACTATCACTGTCTTTCACCTCTTCCATAAGCTCCCAGAATCCGTCCGACTTGAGATATGGAACCTGAGTTGTCCCGATGCGAGACTGGTCGAGTTGATCGAGCGTAAGAAGAACTGTAAATTTTATGGCGCTGCTCAACGGGTTGCAAATCTATATGTATGTCGAGAGTCGCGCGAGGAAACTTTGAAGTCATATCCGCTGTCATTCTCGGTCAACTGCGAAGATCCGCTGGTTCCATTCAATTTTGAGAAAGATACGTTGTTCTTAGGGCGCAATCTTTTGGATGAGCATAACCATATATTCTTCCGTAAACACTGTGATCGTGGGGATCTCGCAAAGGTGCAGAAGTTGATGGTTGATACCAAGCTTTATTGGATGACGGACCAGGATAAGGAGAAGTTGAACAAGAAGCTGAAGGAGGATTGTGGGATGCCCCGGGGGAGAAATAGAGGAACGGGGTTTGGGGGGTTGAGTCGGAGTGTTTTTAGTGGCGTTGTGGAGTATACGGCTCTTTATAGTGAGGACACTGATCCTCTACCTGGTGAGTTAAGTGGTTTCATGGTTTTCTTATACTACCCATCTTTCCTTTTATCTCTCCTTCCTCATTTCCTCGAACAAGATTAGTACTCTCATCTACAAGATCTAACACTCGCTCTCATAGCCTGGGCCAAAGCACAATGGTACCCCCGAATCCCCAAATACGCCTTCCAACGCTCCGCGACCGAACGATGGGAAGACAAGTATAAAGCTCTCAAGAACACATGGTCTCGCATCCAACCCTTGAAAGACATCAACGATTACGGGGTCTATTACCCCCTCACCGAGGTGTGGAAGGAGAAAGCTCGCTATGGCGGTATTGATAAGGAGAAGAAGTGGGATCCAGCGATTATTAGGTGGGAGATGCCGAGTATTGCGTGTATAGGACTTAGAGAAAGTGTCGTGGATGAGTTCTATCAGAGTGAGCATGCGCCGTGGCCGTTTTTGCTGGTGGATCGGTGTATTGGGGATCTTTTTGAGTAGGGGAAGGGCTGAGATGGCAGATGTGGGCTGATATTTGAATGATGGGAGTTTGGGGGGAAAATTTGATTTGGAGTTGGTGGTTGTGATGGGAATTAGAGGGGATTGGTTGGTCCTCCATACATGAGTCTCTTCTCTTCTCTTCTTATCCTTCTTCTCCTTTACGTGGGTGGTAACCTGTTAGACGGCCGCTTCGATCGGTATCATATCCCAATCATAACCGTAGCCTTGATACCTTGAGAGAAAGCGAGATACAGAGAAATGTATCTTGTCCTTTCTTTTCTGGTTCGGGGGTGAGCGTATTTCAAGTACAGTAGTCTACAACAAAAAGATTATATCAATAAATTCTCTTTGCGATTCGTGATTTCTGTAAACGGGATTGAAGTATGCTAGACTATGTAAGAGTAGATATTGTGGTTTGATCTGGGGGTTTTTTACGTATGGGGGAAGGGAGTTACTAGGGGAGTTGGGGGGTTGGGGGGTTAGGGGATATGGGAGGTTGGGATTGTCCTCTTTTTCTCTCTCTATTATCTCTTCATAACTCAATCAGGTAGTGAATCAAAGGTCTCCGAAGTTTTTCCTTCATAGCCCCAAATAACACATCTGGCTATCGCTATTCAACCTAGTAGTCTCTGCAGGGTGCTCTGGCGCATGGGCAAAAACCGTCACTTGCAAGACATTTAAAAAGCAAGCCCTCGGCCTATCGAGAGAAGTAATAAACCGATCAGAAATGGTGTCTGGTTTCCTTAAGGTCCTTGTACAGTTCTTGTACAGTAGGTAATTAAGTTTTTGCCATTTTTTTCGATACTTTTGGACAATTTAGGAGATTGGCGGCAGAATGCTCTTTTGGGACTAGCGGTGTGCTTGGCGTCGAGTTGTAAGTGAATGGACTAATCCAATGCCTGCGGGGGGTTGGGGGATATGGGAGGTTGGGATTGTCCTCTTAATCTCTCTTTATGCGCTCTTCATAACTCAATCAGGTAGTGATTAAAAGGTCTCACGAGATAGTGTTAGGAGAAGGGAAATGCCAGAAGGGGGTTTTCTAGTATAGATTTCATTGGTTTTATGTACATCTTCGGGGCTTCCTTATGGTGTTGAGTTGAGGGGAATTTGTCATAGTGTGGAGCCTTGGGGTGAGAGAACAAGAAAGGAAAAGAGACTTGGAATTTTGAAATGGGAGTGTCAATGTGTGGGGAACTTCTGTGGCGATAGGCAATTTTGAAGATGAAGTTGATGATCTAAGTCAAAGACCTGCTTGTTCTAGAAGACTATTTGGTGATGTATGGCGAGAAAGAAGAAAAATGAAAACGAGAAAATGGGGGTTACTCCTTCGCCTGTTTTGAAGGAAGGTGTGTGGTGATAGGATATTTTGGCGAGTTAAATGAGTCATTGGAATCCAAGTCCTGCTTATTGAGGTAAATGACTGGGTTGCTTTGTGATGAGTATGGTTAAAAGTCTCTGCGGCAAATATGGAAGATTTGCTGGCGATGGGTCGCTTAATCCGGAACAACTGATTGACTGCTGGTGTTGAGCTTCTTTCTCCAAAGGATCAATCTCGTGTTCGCAGTACCACGTCTTCCTTCACGAGAAGAATCTTCTTGCCCTCGTTTGCATCAGTGATTTTGTAAAGACCGCCGGAGATCACGAAGTCAATCTTTTCTGTTGTAGGGCCATTGCCGCAAGAAGGTTGAACTTCATAGGCAACAATCTCATTGGGGTGTGGAACTTCTCCATCATGATGCTCCAGAACTTGCCAGGTGTATTTGCTTCGCTGGAGGAGCATTGAGAGGTTGCTGGCGTCGGTGTGAAGTTTCAGGAGGAGTTCGTGTAATTCGCTAGTTGGGCTATCGTAGGGGCCACCTCCATAAGAAGGATTGACACTCATATACGGGTAAAGATCATCGATGGCTTCTTGTGAGAGTTGGTAAATCTCCTCATTCATGTTTTGAAGTGAAGACGCGATTTCGATAGTGCGGATTTTCCATTCTGTGAGTGCTTTGTTGTCTGCGGAAATATTGTCAGAAAGAAACCTGCAGTTTTCAATATGTAATGACTTACCGACTTTTGAAGCAGCCATCCTATGGAAAGAAGCCAGTGCATTATCAGTGCTTCTTCCTCTCAAGCCAAATGATGGTGTTTCAAAAAATAACTTGTTAATGTAGCTAAACAGCAGCCCCTACATCTTTTTCGCATGCTATCTTCATTGTAGCTATAGTCCCAGAGCTTCCACGCATCCCAAAGAATGCTGTGGCGATGCTTTGAATAATTTGGGACTTCAAACTTCGGATCAAGATGAAAGAATTTTGTAACAATGTTCTGGATCTGATTTTTGAGGTCGACGAAATCAGAGGCGATACTTGAGTCCATTACCTCTTCGAAGCTGCTCTCTCCTGATTTAGAAAGCAACACTTTGTAACTCTTGAGTTTCTCAAGGAGTTTTGCATTCTTGGCTTCGGATTTGCGAAGTTGCTCTCCTAGTTCCGTGGATTGTTCCACTGTTTCCTCGAACTGACCCTCCGTCTCTTTGAGCCGACTTGCGTAGACATTGACGTCGTTAATGAGTTTTATGATCTTCTGATCAGAATCTCGAATTCTGCCCTCACACATCTGTTTTTGAGTTTGTGCTTCCCTGGCTTCGCTTCTGGCCTCCATCAGTAGACCTTCATTAATGGTAAATCTCTCTTGGAGATCTTTGTTATGTTCACTTATATCCCTAAGATCCTTGAGCAATTTTGTGCATCGCGATTCCGCACTTGTTGCTCGGATCTCCGCAGCTTGAAGCATGCCTTCCAATCCAGAAATCCTGGCCGTTAGATCTCTCATTTCACGTTCGCTTGCCTTCTGTTCGATCTCTCCACGCTTCCTCTTTCGGGAAAGGCGATGATACTCTTCTTGGATATTCGTGTTTTCGTCATAGAAACGTAAATTGACTGGTGGATCAATATCGATGCTCATGACATTATCGACCAAGTCTTCTGCGATAATTGGTGATGTTGCACTGCCAGAAGGATTTTGTGGGAGGGAATTTTCCTTCAACAAGGTTAGGTGGGTGAACTAGAAGAGGAGATAAACCACAATTGAAAATCAAGATGGCGGGGGGAGGTGAGGGAGCTTACCATGGTTCCTTCACTCTTTGGCATTACGCCTGTGTATAGAAAGGAGACTGAATTCACAATTGAGTTCTTGACTTCATTGCCATGGTTGATTATGAGATTGTCCGTCTCTTCCTTTTGCATCCTTCCCTGCCTCTCCAAATCCCCAACTTTTGTAAGGAGACTTTGTATACCCTTCAAAATATTCATGCTGCGATCCGATCTGTGGATCTTTTCTTCATTATTTCTTTCGTGATGGAAACCTTGAAGTTTGGTATCCTCACCCATCTCTGTTGAAGGTGAGGTTGAAGGCGGTTCTGTGATCCTTTTGTTGTTTCGGACTAGGATGCCAGTAGATATCCAGTAGAGCCTTTAGATTCGAAGGGGGGACAAAATAGAAGGTATTTGCTCGCAATGAGATGTTCGAAAGAAATAGTGTGGTGTGGATGAAGATTGTGTTGGAAGAAGGTTGAGTGTTAGAAGAGAAGTTGCGTTTTGTATATCTCTCGCTTAAGCCCGCCTTGACTGGATGGTAAATATCAACGTCACCTTCTTTCCTTCCGCTTGCCTTTCCTCGCATCTTCTCAAACTTCCTCCATAACCATTACAAATTGATAAGAACTTACGTCAAGCACTCGATCTCTATCTATCTTTAGTACCACCGCACAAGCTACATGCATCAGTACTGACTGCGTTTCCTCAATCATTCTTTCAGAACTGCCCACTTGCTTTTCTTTTCCCACAACAGAACAACGTCACCTAATTCAAAATGCCGCCTCCCATTGATGATATCGAGGATCGATTGGTGATTGCACTCGACTTCGGTACCACATTCAGTGGTATTGCGTATGCGTTTGCCACAGGCGTCAAACCTGAAGTCCACACTATCACAGAGTGGCCAGGTAGGCATACAAATAAAGTCGTTACTACCAGCTTCAAATACTGACTTTAGTAGGTTTGGAAGGATACACACAGCCTAAAGTTCCAACAACCATTTGTTATGATCCAGATGACCCGAGCAAGTTCACCTGGGGAGGCCAAGAGCACAAGGGAGATGTTATCCATGGGATCAAGCTTCTGCTAGATCCTGATCAAAAGACCCCCGAGTATCTTCCGAAGTCACTTGGAAATGAAGATCTAAAAAGGATCGGGAAAAAGCCAGTCGATGTTGCTGCTGATTTCATTTCTTCCATGTATGAACACGCCTTGAAAATAATCGAGTCAAAATACTGCTCTGGCTATTTTAAGATGTGTGAGAAAGAATTCGTTCTCACTGTTCCAGCTGTCTGGTCTGACAAAGCAAAGGACTTGACTATTCAGGTGAGAACCTGGATTTTTGTTGAAGCTCTCTTACTTGATCTTGAACTAGCTAAAACATCACAGGCTGCCAAAAAGGCAAATATCCATCCAGTGACACCAATCAAGGAACCCGAGGCTGCTGCCCTGTTCTCACTTAATTCCTTGAAGGAACAGGCTTTGAAGGTAAGAGTGCTCAGATGAGAAAACTCAAATCTTTATTGGACTGTATTGATATCCTTCAGGTTGGCGATAGCTTTGTTGTCTGCGATGCTGGTGGAGGAACGGTGGACTTGATATCCTACGAGATCAGTTGCTTATCGCCACAATTGGAATTGAAAGAAATAGTTCCTAGCTCAGGTATGTCAGCACCCACTCATTTCTCTTGATTCGAAAACTGATAATGTAAATGAAGGAGGAATGGCTGGATCCTTAGGCCTGAATAGGCGTTTCCAACAGGCTTTGAATAATTTGGTTGGAGAGGATGAGTTCCATCGTTTGAGAAAGACAAATGGTTATAAAGTTGCCATCGAAGATTTCGATAAACAGCACAAACCAAGGTTCCGGGGAGATGTGAAGACTTTCACGTACATCAATTTCCCTAGAGCAGGACTGCATGATATCCCAACGAAAAATCTAACGTCCAGTTGCTGGGAGATGCAGGGGTTTGTCCCTTCCCTTGATATGTTTTCAGACTAAATGCTGATTGAAAGTGTAGACAAGATATGAAGGATATCTTTGATCCTTTAGTTGATGATATAGTCGGAATGGTCGAGAAGCATGTCTTGTCTATTTCACTAAAAAGACTCGGAGAGAACCCACCCAAAAAGAAGTCTAATGCTAACAAGAGCAAAAACGAAGATTTTGTCAAGGTAGGCAACCACAATTGCCCATATGAGAAGGGTTATAACGAGTCTAGGCCATCGTTTTGGTAGGTGGATTTGGATCTAGTGGATACCTGAGAAGCTGCCTAGAAGAAGCAAACAAAGGAATTCAGGTCATCCAACCTCATGATGCTTGGGCTTCCATTGTCAAGTAAGCAGGTTTTCAGGAAATTGTGTTTTAATGGTTTCTGATTTTGTTCAGAGGTGCCGTTCTTAGCAGGCTGGAAGGAGAGGCAAAGATTGTTAGCACATTGTCTCCAAGACATTATGGTGTTAAGGCAAACTCAGTGTTTCAGCCTGGTGTGGATGACGGCCAGGAGAAATGGTACGATTCCGCTAAGGATGTTTTCCGTTGCAGCAAGGTATGTTGCGGAACCGACATCGTGTCAATCTTACATTGTGCTAACAAAACAACCTAGATGACCTGGTTTATCAAGTCTGGCGAAGAATTGAAGAGGGATCAAAAGGTGAAACACACCTTTCTTAGAAGTATTCCCAAGGGCTATCATCCTACCCAGCTACTCTTCACGGCAAGCCTATCTCAGTGCGAGAGCGAGGATCCACCAAAATACCCGACGGATGAGGTAGGCCGGAACTGCAAATTTACAGCAGATCTGAGGCATGTCGACAAGAAACATCTCAAAAAGAACTTAGGCTTTGAGAAAAAGTGGTACTATGATGTTACATACGATCTCGTCATAACCGTACAAACAGCTGTCATGAAGTTCTCCCTTGAAATAGACGGCGAGGAGATGGGAAGTGTGGAAGCCAACTATGATTGAGCAAGATTGGTGGTAAAAGAATTCATACCAGGAGACCTGCGCTCTTTACATGAGGGAACGAACAAAAACCCAGGTTTGCGCCAACGGAATGATTCTAAATGAAAACGTGGGAATACAGCACCATGGGAAAGGTAGCTGGAGGAAACTAGCAGGCCAAGTAGACACAATGAATCAATAAGTGAATACAACCAGTCTTTATCTCTGCTACTTTATGCTAGAGAAGCCATCATGAAACTCTTCTCATGAAATGTTTCTGGTAAAAAACTGTCCTAGGAGCATCAATGCCAACGCTTGTATGTCGCTTAAGTCCCGCGTAAAATAAGATGAAATTTTAGCAATCCACTCCACAGCAGAAAGATGAAAAGGCGAAACTGGAGTGATAAGTAAGGCATATAGATTTGGTAAGTTTGACTAATTGTATACAGAATAAAACCAGCAACTTACAACGTAGGACCCACGAGCTAAACAGATATAAAGCAAAACAAAAGAAATACACGCGAATCCTTTGAGAAATCCAGGTTCGAATACTTGCAAAGCAATACTGTTTCACGCTTGAAAAGAATTGGCAGTAAAATAATTTCCTTCTTCCGACTATATTCTAGGATGCTTGAAGTAATCATTCTTCATATATGGGGAAATCCTGCTACATAGATTTAGTTCGAAAAACTACTTACTATATGCAAGCCAGTTCATTCTTTCTCTGCGCTATCGCTTGAGGTCGGCGGAAGCAATGTGAAGCGATAGCGCAGAGAAAAGACGAACCGCCTATTACCTTTGAAAGAACATTCTTCAAAGTTCCCAGAAACCACTCACCTCTGCCATGTATTCACACAGCTTGGTGTGAATTCCCCAGTATTGTTCAAGGCCACGTATCTTGAATCGTTAGCAAACTTATTTCGCGTTGTAAAACAGTCTAACACCAGCAAATCAATCCCGTATTCAATTTTCCCATCGCTATTGATCTTTGATATTCCATCCGCGACTTTTTGTGTGGCTGTGAAACTCTTGAACGCCTCTGATTTAGACTTGGATTCTTACTCTAAAAGTCTTGGAAGGTCCGTACTTTTGACCATTGTTTTATGCCAAGTTGTCTGAAATAACGGCAAAAGATTGACAAGAGCTACCCCTTGGCGTTTTGTTGTCGTTGAGGAAGGGGATCACGTGACCAGTTATTTTCGCTAGAATAGGGTAGCAGAACTTGAGAATGTTCCGAGCTGCTCCGTCGGAGCAATACTCGAGTACACGCGGCAGACGAGAAGTTGGGAGAAATGACATCGCCCGGTATTGGCAACCCCACCCACTTGTCCAAGCGACAGGGCTTGGGATTTTCCAAAAGACGGAAAAAGCCCACCTGAGGGAGCCGTTTTCAAAACGTCCCAACTCCCAAAGTACGAAGTACTCACGCTCCAACTTCCAAGAGTTTGACAGGTACAAACAAGAAGTGTAAGTGCGTAGCTAAGCATTTCCATGGCGGGGTACGGAGTGCTACCGGAACCCCTTGGCAACATGAAACTGTCTCTACGGGTCTATTTACACCACCACCAAAAGGAGGTCGGCATGAGACTCGCAACTCTCGCCGCGTTGAAACTTCAATCCTCCATCGCATACTGATAATTCTGTGATTAGCCTTCTTGCGCCTGTCATCTGATCAACAAACGCAAGTGGTGATGAGAATGTTCGCTGGAGAGGATCCTAGCTTGTTCCAGCTTGGGCCTGGCTACCAACCTGGAAACCAAGAGTCTTAGTGCCTAGAAATCGATATCCCGGGCAACGGCCTCTGATCGATTCCTCGACGACCCAGTCAGTGTCAGTCAGCCAGCTTCATCTACCTTGGCAGTTTTGTCAGCGTGAGCATCAACGACTCAGCACAGCTTGGAAATAAAGATACGGCCTTGTGCCTGTATACAGAAGGGGCAGCTCCCAGGTTTTGCGGCATCTTGTCATCTGAAGTCCAGACGATCATGTCTCTGAAGCCTTTTTAAGTGGTATGAATTGCCCAAGTCCATGTGGAAAATTGTCATGGACGGCTTTTGAAAGCTTTGACTATTCCCGAAATTCCTTATTTTGTGGCATTATCAGAAGTAATATAAGATGCTGGGGCCTGGGCAACGCGACAGAGGCTCATACCGCTTGCTAGTACTACTACTTCTAGAATCCATACAAGGCCTACAAAAGTGCCATCGTACCCTGGTTTTAATCTAAAATAAGGTTTAGGTGCCATGTGGGGAGTGCAAGGACTAATAACCTGTTCCTCTCCGTAGCCAGTACAAATATATTAACCACTTATCTAAATTTTGTACGGAGTATTTTCTATACAAAAAGATCGTCTAATCTAATACTTTTATTAATGCAAGAAAATCAGGGCTAGGAGTAGTCAGTATTGTTAAATTATTTCTCGAAGTAAACAGTGGGTGTGCCGAGGAAACTCTAACAGTTCAGCCCATGGCTAAATTACTCTTTTGGGCAATTAGATTTTGTGGAACGCACAAGAACCGTCTGCGGAGGAGGCTGGCAGGTGTGCCGGTGCATTGGGTGGGTTGAGCGGACGAGGGTTACCCTCCGGTGCTCGCTTGCTCACAATACCCGGGGCTCACCCGACAGCCAGGAGACGACCATACCGTTACTGCTGGGCATATCTAGGCAGCTAGTACCACAATGATAAGACCTCGAAAAGCAATAATGGAGGACATCTTTTACATTTATCCCATTTGGTTAAGCTTAACCTTGTTCTCGTCTCTTTTCCACTTTTAATAAGGTGTCTGATTGGTTGTTTACTTGTACAAGGTACAAGTATTGGGTAAGTGGGGATAGCTAAGTGGAGAATAGGAGATATTTGGTCAGGGCTCAGGTCAAACTTTGCAGCTCACAATCTACGAAGTAGTGCATCTGCATTACTTCCTGGGAACTTTCCATTGGCCAATTGCTGCAGATCCTCGAAGTTCTTTCGAAGTATTACTTATCATGTAGCCAATAAACATACCAGGCGATCACGGTACCCCAAACAAACGAGTGCCGTTCCCTAAGTCCCCTCTTCACCCACCACGTCGACTCCTCTGACGACAAATGTGAGAAAAATGGGGATTGCGGTGTAGATATCATTTGTGCCAATTGTACATTTGAGTACCGCTAACCCTATCAAGAAGGTCTGGGGTAAAATTTCTGGACAGTTGGCGGTGCGTGCTCTCTCTAGAACCAAGCGCTCCGTACCTACGAAATGCCCTTCAGTCCGGTTCAACCGTCAGTATGTCATCTTTCCTCTTAGCCAAGGGCATGAGGCAATACGAGATGAGCAAGATGGATGCTTTCAGTCTCGCCAATGCTTTGATAATATCTTAGGTTTTTTCTCATCGGGCTGGATGCTACGCATCGAGATGATCGTCTTCCTTTGCGGAGCGGTCAAATCACCCGCAAACCCTTGAATGAACCCACTGTCCCTGTAGCTTGCCTTGCCAGGCCACTTGGAGGAGTAATCCCAGCCTTTTCCTACGTGGTTGAACATCTTGGAGCCAAGGAAAACGGAGCTTTCTCTTGACACACATGAGAATCCATTCTTCATTGCGCCTGGGATTCGAGAAAAATTGTCATCCGGTCTTACCATTATTCATGAATCTTGGATCTTCCCCAGTTTCACAGCCTCACTACGCCTTGGCTTGATGGATATATATTCTCTCTTCCTTCCTCTCTCTGTCATAATCATCATCATCATCATCTCAATCTTGCAATCAATAAAATAGATCATTCTTAGAGAACTAATTGCCTCTTTCGCAATCTCTATCGACTATCATATAAATCACATAAATCAGTCCTGAGAAAACGATTTACTGTACAGCAATCATGAAGTTTTCAACCACCACTGCTGCCCTTGTCCTCAGCCTTTTCGCAGAATCCACTACAGCCTCTTGCGCTCATGGAACATCTCTCATGAAGCGAACAACTTACACCAAGCGAGATCTCTCCACCGGAAAGTTGGTCACTCGTGTTGAGCCTGCAGCATTTGGATATCTTGGTGCCAATGGACCGTAAGTTACTCTGTCCCCTTTCGACATCAGTACGCTTAACTGACATCCATAGGGCTGCATGGCATACTTTGAAGCCTGAGAACGCCAATTGCGCAACTGGAAAGCAGCAATCTCCCATCGACATCACCGGCACGACCACCAGATCTATCCCAGCTGGTGCTATTAAATTCGATTTCCCAGTTGTTAACGACACTGTATTCGAGAACTTGGGCACAACCGTCGAAGTCGTCATGAAGGACAAGGGTGCAACAACCACCATTGACGGAAAGGTTTTCAAGATGTTACAATTCCACTTTCACACCCCAAGCGAGCACACCATCGACGGAGAGTACATGCCATTGGAAATGCACATGGTTCACCAATCCGACGATGGAGCCTTCGCAGTCATTGCAGTCACCTTCCAGCTCTGTGAGGCCGGTGGAAATTCTCAAGTCCTCTGCCAGCTTCAACCAAAGCTTGACGCCATCAAGGATGCTGGTGCCATTGTTCCAATCGGTCCACTCGACTTATCTTCTCTCGTCGCAGAGCTTGATGTCCAACCTTTCAGCAACTATGGAGGATCTCTTACCACCCCTCCTTGCACTGAGGGTATCAGCTTCTATGTCGCTACAAGACCTTCTGAAGTCGATGTCAAGACTTTCAACGCTATGAAGTCTATCATGGGATTCAACTCCAGATTCGTACAGAACGACATTGGCGCTGGCAACATTTTGAGCATGTAAACTTTTGCATCTTTGTTTGGCGGAGGCGTTTTCAGTTCTTGGGATGAGCATTTACACCAGGGTTTCTAATTTCTTTTCTTGGTACTTAATTTTTCCTTTCTTTTGTTTTACTGTTGATACCTTTACCTGTACGCGTTTTTACTGTATATTTGATGATGGAGATGAAGTATGAGACGAATGAGCGTTGAGCGCTGCTATACCAGCGGCGTATTAGCGTTGTAATGTATACCTACTTGGTGAGAGAAAGTACGACATAGATCTCTGGATTAGATCTTATTGTATAGGAAACGTAGTCGTACGTTTTAAAAATCCAAACAAACTTAAAAAATAATCTTGTTTCTATTTGCAAGTGACTTTGAAACCTTACTCTCTTTTTTTCTTACAGGAACTTAGGCTGTTGTAAATATATTTCCCTGCTTATGGTGCTGAGCAAGTCTTCGTGACTTCGTTCTCCTTCTGGAACATCTTCGCGCGCAATGCCATGCACACGCATGTCCCCTCCACTGCCTCTCTCAGTATTTCTCAAGCCTATCGACCTCCATCTTAACCCCACCTAATTCCGAAGATGTCATGTTGATGATTTAGTCAAACGCGGTTTAAGCTTTAATAATTTAGAAAGGTTCAGGAAATTTTTTAAACGTCCGTGTCCGGGCCCACCCTTGAATCCTCAACCCCTTCTCAAGTTCTCATACGGTCATACCTCTTTCAAAATAAGGCTCATAGAATTGCGCACTACGTATGACTTTATTTCTAGAGTCTTCTCAAATAGGTTAGAGGTCAATCTAGAAGCCTTCTAGAATAGCACGTGGAATGTTGGCACTTTTAAGCCGAGTACAAAGTACTACGTAGTGCTGTACTTTATTTTGTGGTGAAAGTGAAATTTCTAAGCATAGACTCTTAAAACCTTTTTTTTCCCTACCCCTTTTGTGGCCTTTTAAACCTATCTAATAAACTTCTGAAGCCTGAATCACGTTCGACTACATCAAAGGCGTTCAGGCGAAGCTTTTCCGTGCTGCACCCCATAATCTGATGTGGGTGGTTTCCTGTCGTCCCATGTCACAATTCTTCCGACTCCCGAGATGTTTTGTGGCGTTCTCTTGGGGCCGGATTTAATGTACGTAAATTATATTCATGCGTTGTATTTCCAGCAATCCGGTACATTTTTCCAAGAGCTTCGCCTGAACTACCTAATTATCTACCTTGCAGGACAAAGACAATGCTTGGAAAACGTGTTTCTCTTGTAGAATTCCTCAAGTCTCTGCCAAAATGTTTGTGTTGGGTGGTTTTCCTCGTCCTACGTGTATCGATTGTCGATTTTCAGGGGTCGCTAGAGTGTATGAGACAGGAGTAATAGCCCATGAGGGCCATCTCGCTTTGTTATACGAAGAGTTACTTCTAGAAGTACATGGTATGTTGAATCGTGTATCTAAAACTTGATGGTTGGGTATGTACACGTGGGAAGAGGCACGGAGGTACTCGTAGGGGTTTGAAGTCTTGTTCGTATGTCTTGGCTGAGTGGGGCCTTGGTACTTGGGCCTGGCGCGAAATCGTGTTTCTTTTTAGACGAAACAGTTACAAATTTTGACTGGAAGCTTGGTGAAGGCTTGGTCTAAGTTTTGAAGTTTTGAGACGAAGGGAGATGGAATTGTGATATGAGGTATGGAAGCTAGTCCCTATATTCCTACCGGTATTAAGCCTTAATAATCAACGAATATACCACGGAGTATATAATATATTAAAACTTTTGCGAATTGAGGTTGATTCCGAGATATAAAGTCTAACCTCCACTACATTCCGCTCCGGAGAAAAACCTAAGGTTATTGCCCGACAATATACTTTGCACGGAGACGGTACTCGTACAGAGTCCCTAAGGAAGGCTTTGTGGCTTCCGGGTTCGGGAAGTTGGGATTAGGCTTCAGGTTAAGGCTCCAATTATGACTAGTGGAACATTTTATAAAGTCCACAGCGTTGCGGCTGTACTCGAGTACGTGTAGACTTTAGCGAGATCTATCTCCCGAATAATCGTTCCGAATTTTTGAGAACGCCGCTTATTGGCTTAGTACGGAGTATTGAAAAACAAAATTCTATTGGTGTAAGATTATCCTGGTCACCAGCAACAATTCATTACAAGCACTTTACCAAAATCAAGAAACAAAACACAACCTCTGCTACATCCTTGAGTTCTTGAAGTTAAGAAGAAGATACCACAGAGCGGCAGAAGAGATGCAATTCGGTATTACCACTCTATCGTCATTATAAAGCCTGTAAGAACTCCCAGTGAATTCTTCATGAAGACTTTATACAAAATAGCCATACCAGGTCCATCGAAATCATGGGCATTTTCCTAATCATCGCTAAATCACAGAACAAACACAAGAGAGATTCTGAGAAAAAAATGAAATAGTGTTCACATTAATGACGACCAAAGGATCACACAAGGTTCTTACCCAGTTATTCAAAGTAAGGAACTCAGCTTACTTAACAATCGTTCTTCAGTGAATTCCAAATTCCACCCCTTCTTGAAAAACAACTTTGTACTGGGGAGACTCATACAATCAAAACAAATTAACAATGATAAGAATCATTAAGCAGAAATTACACGTTTCTATTTTTATTAACCTAGATGGTTAACTTAATTAAGATAGATAATAGTTTAAGACTCGTAGTCCATCAGTTCTTTAGGTATATGCAGAACAATGACAATATCTCTTACAAGTTACGGGTGTATCGTATTTATAATTCCTCTGACCTGATACTACCACTCTCAACTTTGTAGCAAGTCTTCAAAGCACACACTCCTCATTTAGAAGTATTTTTCCTATCTTCACATTCCCCCATAACCTCCAACCTTGCAATAATCCATAGCCCATCCAGAGTCAGTCTGAAATCAAAACTCTACCTCCATACCCTCCATCCATTTCAAAAACATAAATACCAAACAGTCCACGTTGCCCCATACTCCATTCCCCTTCTAGCCCATTTATGTATCAGTCCATACTCCTGTATATTTTCTTTCCTAGTATCCCATCCAGCAACCCAGCACTTCGAGACTTTTCCATTCGCCTTCCATTCTTTATATCCCAAATAAACCCCATTGAATAGGTGCATTGGTAAGTAGATCAAATATACCAATCATTCATGCTTACATTTTTATCATTCCACATTTCATCATCCTTCCCTTCTTTGCCTCAAGTCATCTCAGTTTAGTCAAAGTTTCAAGCCCTCCTCCACTGTGGTAAGACCTTACGAATTGTTCGCTTAAAAACAAGGAGAAAAATAAAGGAGAAAGAAAAAAAAGAAAAGGCGCAATAAAGAACCAAGGAGATTTACGAAATAAACACTACAGTAGCTATCTCTCAGGAAAGTTGGTTAATTGCGAAGTTCAATCAAAGCTTCCATCAAAGAGAAAGACTCACTCACTCCATCCCTCAACATCTAGTATCCACAACCTCACCTCTTGACCTCTTACCTCTTACCTCTCAAATCCTGTCTTAGTCATACTCCCTCCCCCCTTTTTCCTCCTAAAATAAATAGAGAATGAATTAACTCCCTCCATCCCCGCCTTCAAATCATTTATCACAATCATCACAAAGAGAGATGGGGGGGGACACATAAAAGTACTACAAAAGAAGTTCCATACTTCGAATTTCATTCAAGGGGGGGTATCTAAAAGCCCAACAACTCCATCGCAGAAAACCACCGGGAAAAGATCTTCACCCGATATACCCCTTCCCATCGAGATGAAATAAGTTGACCACTTCATATCTCCAGCACCAAAAAACCGCCTTCGATTTCGAACTAGAATCACTTTCTAGCTCCGAGGAAAATTCCATCTAACATGCTCATCGTACAGCCAGATCAAACTCCCAACCTTAGGTATCTGATCCACATCCCTCAATATCCCTACCGGCAAAAAAGATCAACCTGCGCCAAATAAGTCTAATAGCCGGTTCGCGCCCTGCTGCGCTACTTGCTTCCACCAACTACAAGTAGCGCAGTAGGAAGCGAACCGGCTATTAAGTCGCTAACGAGACTCCCACCGTCCCTGCTCCTTCTCATCAGCCAACGCCTCAACAGAATTCTTATAATCACGAAAAAGATTCTTGATCTTGTCATCGGCCTGCCATCGTTCCACCACATTCTCCACATACCGCTGTCGCTTCCAGGGCTTCATTTTCTCACGCTTGACGAGCTTCGCGGCACTGAGTTCGCCCTCAGCTTCGAGGTTGTCGATGACCCATTGGTAGAGATGGTAGCGCCAGTGGCTGAGCAGGTGAGTCTTGTTGGCATTGTTGCGACAGAATCTGTGGATTTGGGGTTAGTTATGTTCCGTGTACAGTACGGAAGTACAGTAGGATTGACGGGCAAAGAAATGAGGGTAAGAAACTAAGAAGGAAATAATTTCATTTGGAAAGCCAAAAGAGGTATTTCTGTAATAAACGTACCTGCCAACAAGCCACTCTCGTTCCTGGGATGGTAGACGTCGACCTAGAGCATCAACGGTTCCCGTCTCGGATGCATCATCATCGGACTGAGTGGATTGAGCCTGACTTTCATCATCTTTCTGCTGAACTTCTTCCAGAGTACTTTTGTTGTAAGGTCTTCCAAGGAAGGAGATTCGGAAGGTTGGAACATGACCTCCCCTATTGCACGCCTCGCATCTGGCCTCCGCATCACCAGCATTTATTCGAAGCTCGCGGTATTCCGGTCTAGCATCAAGTGACAAAACGAAATCCATGACCCATTGTGAAGATCCATATTTGCTAGACTTTAGCCCACTGGGCTTATCATCCAGTTTGTAGAAAGCTCTTTCAAATACATCTTGCTTTTTTGTGAAGCCTGGGTTCAACTTTTTGTGGATATAACATTCGACAGCGTCCGTAAAATGGTCTTTGAGGGGCTTGTTGTATCCTGACGTAAACTCTAGAGGAATAGAGGTAGGGACACCAATTTCATCTTCATCAACAATGAAATCCTCGTCTTCGTCAACTGAATCGGAAGCACCTCTCTGTTTCGATGTCTTGTTGGGACGCTTGGATTTTTGCTTTGGCGCCTCCTCCTCCTCATTCACCTCCTCGTCCTCGAAATCCGACAGGTGTACGTTGCCATCGCTTTCTTCTTCAGTCTCGGATTCTGTTAACACAGGATTCTTTTCACCTCCTCGACGCCTCTTCAAAAGCTCCATTTGTTTCTCCTTCTCTGTTCTGTGCTTCTTCTTCCCATTCTGCTGACGAGTAGTACGAGGAGGTGAATCGCTTGAAAGTCGTTTTGCCCCAATCCTTCTGCCAAAGTGACCTCCTCCAGAACTAGGAACATCGCTAAGTTCGTTGCTATCCTCGTCGCTATCCTCCATGATATGTCTTCGTTTTATGGGCGAAGTATTTATGTCAGATTCAGAGTCCGTCTCCTCACTGATAACCATCTTTCGCTTTCGGGATGTCGCGATGGCACTAGGTTTTGGGGTTTTTTGGATTGCAGAAGAAGTCACCATATCGTCTTCCGACTCGTCAGATTCTATAGTAATGGCAGCCCGTCCTTTGCGCACGACTGGTTCCGAATCTTCTGCGGTGCTCGAGTCGCTATCTCCATCATGACTGGGAAGTATGTTTCTAGCTGTGGAAGAAAACATGCCGCTTATTTGGGTAGGTCTTGGAGGGGGGTCTGGACTGTCATTGGAACTGCCATCAGATATGGTGATTGATTTCTCTCTGCGAACCGCAACATCCATTTCCCTTCGGCCCTTCTTATCTCTCTTATTTCTGGAAGCTGCGGGCATCAGAGGAAGATCGTCACTATCTGAAAGCTCCATTGGAGCTATTGACTATTAGTCTAACATCTTTGCGACCAACAGAAAGCATATGCCTCTGCATAACCTCCATATACTTACCACTTGGTTTTGAACTCGGCTTTGCTTTTGCAGATTTCGACGGTGAAGGCTCCACCTTCTGGCGAATCTCGTATCTCACTTTTGAAGGTGTAAGCTTAGTTGATGCGACTGGGGAAGGGCTGTCCGCTGGATCAATTGGCTCAAAGGTGAGGCGCGTCTGTCGTTTCTTGCGTGCCTTGCGCTCAAGATTACCCAATTTGGGGGGCATTTTGTTTGTTGTAACACGATATGTGGCAAGATATGTGTAGCAAGATGTGTTTTGAGGTGGTTGTTTGAACTTTTGCCTGTGGCGGACATGGATGAGGGGAAAAGTTCAACTTCACGCGGGCGCGGCTGCAAACGCGAAATGACGTGACCTGCCGCTGCTCACAAAGCTTAAACCACGTGCTCTTCCTTGAGCTCTCCTTGAGTCTCTTGAGTCTCTTGAGTCTCTTGAGTCCTCAACACTTTTGATAGGAAGGTTAGTTTCTTCCTACAACAAAAAGAAAATTATTTATTCTAAGAACACATTTTAAAAAGGAGGTGAAGGAATTTTATTTGTAATTCAACGAGTCGATAGAACTAAGCAACATAGCAACATTTTATGAGGAAGATTGAGTAATAGTACTTAAGATTCGCCAAACTGTCTCTGGTTAAAATATATCTGATATCTAATTCCCTCGTTCTTTAGACTGATAATATCATGTAAATATTGGTTATTCGATTTCAAGCTAAACAATAGAGTTTAGAAACATCTTTTTCGTACCCATTACAACAAATGCTCAAAGCTCATTTTCATCAAGTTACCTAAGGACATTCAGAAACTTCAAAGTTCCATATACAAATTCACACAAGACACCTGTTAAACTCAACTCACCACCAAGAATCTCATTTACGGTACCACAACCTAAACAATAGTATCCCATAAAGTGATCTGCCTCTTCCACCCACAATCCGTCCTCCGCAGAAATCAACAACCCTCTAATCTAAGAACAAACTGCCGTTCCAATTCTCTCACACTTATATCTAGACTTACAAGTCTCCGCGTTATCCCCCCCAGTCTGAGTGAGCACCGTATTATCCGAACCAAGACAATTGAGAATACTATACCCAAGTCTACCATCCACACAGTCCTTAACATCAAAGAACTATTATCCACCAAGATCAGCATCCTCTCCTTAAAAACTCACAAACTACCTCCTGAAAAAATCAAAGAGTAAAACAACAAGGATATAAACATACCTGAGCCCGACCAGCTAAATCACCAGCCTTATCAAAAAGTCCAACACCCGCCTCAAACCTCGTCCCCTCAATCTCTACCTGTATCGGAAGTCCCGAAAACCCTCTGAAGTCGGGAATCGAAACATTGGCCGTGGGCACGGTAATCGGATGAGGATCATTTTTGTTGGCGAAGTAGATGACCTTGCCGATTTTCGCGGAGGCGTTACTGCAGTCTGCGAGGTGGAAGATATCGTTTGGGTCTGGTGCTTGGGCGGAGGCGAGAGTGAGGAAGAAGGGGATGAGGGCGATGAGATTGAGCATTTTGGCGGTTGTGATTGTGATTGGTTAATGGATAATGTATAATGGGTAAGATGGTGGTGAAGTGAGTGAGTGAGTGAGTGTTGGACAGTTTGATTGAAATGAGTGTGGTAGGTTGGATGATGCTGAGGTCGGTCGGTCGGTTAGTGATTTATATATCTCGCCTTCGAATCCCATCCTCTCTTTCTCGAGACCTTGTAAACTCAATCCGTATACATAGTAGAGAGTCCTGACAATCAAACGTCATATAAGCTATAGTACCATACCATCAATCCTTATGGCAACGTAACTCTCCGCTCTTAATTACGTCGGATAGCCGAAATACGAATCGAAACCGCTCAACAAGGTGATTATGGCTTAAATGCGATACAAATAAGCTTTGTAAAAGCGAAGACGACCTATAAAAGGCCTTGTACATATATAGTGCCACGTAAAAATCAATCCAGTAGCATCGCAGCAATTGACGCGGTTAAGAAATCGGCAATAAAACCTGCAAGGTCTCCACTTGGAGACTGCTGTAAAAAAGAGACATCACTTTGGAGTAAATAGAATAAGCGAGATCGAAACCAAATACAGAAGAAAAGTAAGAATAAATTAGAATGCTCAGTAAAGTGGGTAAGTCGAGTATCATAAAGGGTTCCAGCCCAACTCAACTGGGAAGACCCATCGGGTTGTAGAAAAAAAAAAGATTGGCGCAGTGTTTCGGCATACGGAACAGGATCAAGGAATATTGCGTCCATGAAACGTCACAGAGCTAATAATATCCGGAATAAGTAAAATGTGCCCAAATCTGATATTTATTTAATGTTTAACTTCTTATTTTTTCAACCCAAAAACATCGAAGGGCTCAATTACAAGCAAATATAAGAGTAAATATAAATGAATTGATAGACGAATCTATGGCATAGCTCTGTCAAATTGATCCGTGGCCGGACCGACGTTCTCGGATAATCGGATACTGTAGACTAGAACTAATACTTGAGTACTACCTAGGTACTTAAGCGTTGAAGGAGAGCAGGACTTTCTTCGGGAAATTTCCATACAAACCGGAATTAGAGTGTGACCTTCGAATAAATAGCTCTGGAAATGCTGATGAACATTAGATAATTAGCGAGCCAATGAAGTAACAAAATGTACCCGAAACAATGTCGTCTTTCAACTGCGAACAGTTAAAGAGGTATCGAAACTGAATTTTATGCCGTCAAAAGCAAAGTGAGAGACTGGACTCTAAAGCCCTACTCTTTGATTTGGAGCCTTTGAAACATTCCGACATGGTTGATACCCTCCTCAATCCATGTTCCCATACCTTCATCTAGTTTGAATCCCCATTTCGCCCATGCCTTTGCAACCTGTTCTTGAGCATGAACACATATCAGACCCTTCCAACGAGGAATCTCCTCTGATTTACTCGCGCCCAAGTTACTCATACCCCAAGTTTCAACGGACGGATTGAAGAAGGTTGGATTTTCCCTTGCCCATGTCATTGCGGCGTTTGCAAGAATCCTGGCAATTCCAGATCCTCTAAACTCCTTGATGACAGAGATTCTCCCCAACTTGATATACGGTTCCCTCCCATCGTGATGTGTTGTAGCCCTGTCAATGATATAAGGTGGGGCTGTGGATGGTACGGAGTTCGTGGTAGTCTCGAGGGCATCGGCCGCGTACGAAGAGCCTGGTTCTGGATGTGGAGGATGAGGGAAAGGCACGAGTCGAATTGTACCAATGGGCTGCGAGACAGTAACACTCTTCTGCAATTGAATAATGACCCCTTCATCATTCCTCTTCTGGGGTTCTGTTATGGTGTTTATTGAAGCATAAACGACCTGTTGGAAGGCCGTTGTTAGTATAGGCTCGCAAAGATTACCTAGTGAGACGAACCCAATGGCATGCTCGAGGATCATCAGCATCAAACTCGTTCTCCAAGGGGATGTTTTGCTCCACAACGAATACTTGTTTGCGAACTTCCATAGCATCCAGGAATGTTTTGGGGATGTTGGAAGGCTGCTGTGTGCGGGGTAGCGTGGCATTGTAGCCTTCAAGTTTTGAAGGTTCTTGGAAACTGATGAAAGGTGTTGGAGCCATTGTGGATGATTTCTGTAGATTCTCCAAGAATCTGTTGTTCACACAAACGTTTGACCTTGTAATGAGTTGTGGTTGTTGAGATGGTGAGTGTTTCCAAGTGGTTTTTGGTTCTCCTAACCTAATATAGATTCCTAATATAGGTAGGAGGCGTGGTTTTCATTTTTGTTCCTTCCTGATAATCAACAGCACAGCATGTAAGAAGAAGTTCTACCACCACCACGGAATGCAGATGATCTCTTCGTCGTGGTGGTTATGACTGCATATCACACCGTCCCACTTCTGGTTTCTGCGTCTTTGGAGCGTGTACACCTGCAGTGGCTAGTACTCCACCAGTTAGCAGTCCTGAATTGTTAGTAAGGTTTAGCAATTGGAAGTGTCCAGAAAACAGGAAGTATGAACCTGGCGATGAGTGAAGGAGTTCAATACAGAAAGTTGGGTTGACAGTCAGATGTAAAGCATAGAGTTATTTTAAGTGCCTTCACGGGGGGTTTGGAATAAAGTGTCTGTTCAGGCGGGGTTGGTCAGTGATCAGTCGGATTAAAGTTGATGCCCCAAATCTATGGCTCCCACAAAGGATCCCCCACAAACCTCCAGTGACAGGAACCACCTCTACCCAAGTATATCCGAAGATTACCCACACCTGCAGGTGCTCCGCCGCTGAGCTTGATAGCAAACTGGCCTTTTACTCAAGTAGCAGTAGTGACAAGGCTCTTCCCCCCCCTCCCCCCAAAACATATTTCCTCTCTCGTTTTTGCCATTTGCCCTGATTTGCAAGCTGGCTGAATAGACTTGTGGACACATTTTTGTTAAATGCCTGCGCTTTGGGCATCCATATAAAAGTGTCAGTCCTTTCATCCCATCCGAACCTTTTTGCGCTGCTTCCACTCTTTTAGCAGCAAGCAGTCTGTACCTGCGCTGCGTTATACACCTCACAAAAAAACCCATCCCAGCATGGCCCCTCATTCTAGGCACCCACTGGGCAACATGCTCTCATCGCCTCTTCTTTCAATACTATGCCTCGTCTATTTCTTCAGCTCAACCGCACTGGCTGCGTCGGCGGTTCTGGGAGTCGACCTGGGCACAGAATATATCAAAGCAGCTTTAGTTAAGCCAGGAATTCCTCTCGAAATTGTCCTCACCAAGGACTCACGGCGAAAGGAAGCATCCGCCGTTGTCTTCAAACCTTCCAAGGGTGGTCCTAAAGCCGGAGAGTTCCCAGAGAGGACATATGGCTCTGATGCCATGGCTCTGGCTGTGCGATTCCCAGGCGATGTGTACCCAAATCTCAAGACACTCCTGGGTCTCAGCGCAGACAACTCAGTGGTAAAGGAATACGCATCTCGGCATCCGGCAATGAAATTGGCGAAAGAAAAGACTAAGGGCACAGTGGCATTCAAGAGCGGCGCATTCGTGGCAGAAGAGGAGGTATGGACGGTTGAGGAATTACTTGCAATGGAGTTGCAGAGCATACAAAAGAACGCCGAGGCCCTCGCAGGAAAGGGCAGCAGTATTAAGGACTTGGTTGTGACCATTCCTCCATTCTATACAGCAGAAGAAAAGAGGGCGGTATTGTTGGCAGCAGATTTAGCTGGACTTCGAATCTTGGAGCTCGTGAGTGATGGATTGGCCGTCGGGCTGAACTACGCCACTTCTCGAACATTCAAGAGCGCCAGCGAGGGTGGAAGCCCAGAATACCACATGGTTTTTGATATGGGTGCGGGTTCAACCAAGGCCACCATATTGAAATTCCAAGGACGAACCGTGAAAGACGTCGGTAAATTCAACAAGACCATCCAGGAAGTCCAAGTGGTTGGAGCTGGTTGGGACAGATCTCTTGGAGGCGATGCTCTCAATGCCATTATCGTCGATGACATGATAGGGCAGTTCATTTCTTCGCCTAAAGGAAAGGCCGTTGGAGCATCAGTCGAAAGTGTGAAGGCCCATGGGAGAGCCTCAGCAAAGCTCCTCAAAGACGCAGAAAAGATGAGACATGTTCTAAGCGCCAACGCCAATACTCAAGCCAGCTTCGAAGGTCTTTACGAGGATGTTGATTTCAAATACAAGATTACTCGCGTACAATTTGAAGCACTTGCAGAATCCTACACGGCTCGAATCAGAGTAGCCATTCAAAGGGCACTAGACATGGCTAGCCTCGAATCAAAAGACCTAGACTCTATCATTCTTCACGGTGGTGCCATTCGAATGCCATTCGTTCAGAAGGAACTAGAAACTTTCATGGGGTCTGCTGACAAGGTTCGAACCAATGTCAACTCTGATGAGTCCGCTGTATTCGGTGCTGGTTTCCGTGGTGCTGCTCTCAGCCCCTCGTTCCGAGTCAAGGATATCAGAGCGTACGAAGCCGCTGTTTACCCGGCAGGAATCAAATGGACCAACATCAACGAGAAGCCACAACACCAGCGATTATGGCAAGAAACTTCTTTCCTTGGCGCCGAGAAGCAGTATAGCTTCAAGAACCAAAAAGATTTTTCCGTCGACTTTTATCAACATGTTCCCTCATCTGAGAATGTATCTCCTGGTTCCGCCGAGAAGGAGTTGTTGACATTGACAACACAAAACTTGACAGAATCGGTCGCTCGACTGAAGGAGAAGTTTGGCTGCACAGATGGAGATATCAACTTCAAACTCAGCACTCGTCTTGCAATCTCCAATGGAGAGGTAGACATAGTCAAAGCAGTTGTTGACTGCGAGGTTGAAGAGAACGAGGAAAAAGCAGGCGTAGTCGACAGTGTCAAAAACATGCTCGGCTTCGGGAAAAAGGACCAGGCACCACTTTCCGATGACGAAAATGCAGAGACCGTTTCGACCAGTAGCTCTTCAAGCTCTGCCACACCCGAATCATCCGCCAAGGCAGCTAAAGATGCTAAGAAGGATAAGAAAGATAAGAAAGACAAGAAGGGTTCCAAATCAAAGGACGCTAAGGATGAAAAGCCAAAGATCGTCAAGAGACTTGAGGTAGTTCCCGTGAAGTTCACAACTGAGCTCAAAGGGCTTCCACAATTGCCAGCTGCCGAGATTACACGTATGAAGAGTCGCCTCGCATCCTTTTCTGATTCCGATCGCAACCGCCGTCTTAGAGAAGAAGCTCTCAACCAGCTTGAGGGCTATACCTACAAGGTCAGAGACTTATTGGAAAGTGAAGATTTCATCTCAGCCTCTACTTCTGAGGAGAGAGCCAGTTTGGAGTCCCTGTCCCAAGCAGCAAGTGAATGGATTTATTCAGGTGGTCTGACCGCCACGCGGGAGGAGCTCAAGGCCAAGTTGAAGGAGATGGTTGATATCGTTGGCCCTATTGGCATCCGAAAGGACGAGACAGTCGCACGGCCAGAACAGCTGAAACTTCTCAATGAAGCTTTAAACCAAACCCGTGTCATGATTGCAGGAATCAGAGACCAAATTGCAAATGATACCAAGAACCACGAGGCTTTTACCGCATCAAAATTGAGTGCTGCTAAAGCAACGCCATCTCCTACGCCATCTGCATCCGTGGATGACTTTGATGGATTGGAGGATGAGCCAGCAACCACTACCGAGGAACCAGTCGAAGAAGAAACCATGGCTCCACCTGTCTACAAGGAATCCGATCTTGGGCCCGTCATAAAACTCGAGGCAGACACCTCCAAATGGTTGGCCGAGACCCTAGCCAAGCAAGAGGCGCTAAAAGCAACCGATGACCCTGTATTGTTGACCAAGGACCTTGAGGAGAAAGCCAGAAAGCTTCGAGACTTCCAGGTTGAACTTATCATGAAGAGCATGGACCAACCATACAAGTCAAAGCGACCTACCAAGCCCAAGAAGGCACCAAAGCCCAAGAAGGCAAAGTCCGCAAAGTCGAAGACAACTGGTTGGAATCCTGAAAAGACTCTGGACACCAATGGAGAGGGCGTACCAGTGTTCAAAATGGGCGAGGATGGGGAATTACCCAGTGAAGAGAAGATTCTTGAGTTCATTGCCAAGAATAAGAAGGAGAAGAAGGAGGCTGGTGAGGATGATTCTGCTAGCAAGAAGGACGTTAAGGACGAGCTATGAGATAGATGAAATAAATTAGATGTTTTTTACTGTATTCATTCTATTATTCCTCCAGTGTCTAGTGATTTGGTGTTCTGGATCAATTCAGAATAATGCTAAGGAAAACAAATCCCCCTTGACCTCTCCTATGGCGATCGGCCTAAAAAATAGTAGTAAAAAGACCCGGACTGTTCACGACAACTACGTATAATTATCTGAAAGCGTTAATATTAAAATTCATATTTGATTTGAAACAGAAACATTTTCGTGCACCAGGCAGCAGCACTTACGCCTCAGTGCGACATGTTCAGCCACCAATCTTACCCCGCTTGGGACGACAACCTCCCCCTTTTGTAAACATGAATCTTAGGCTCATGGATTGTATGGACACCATAGAATACCTACTTACTATTCTGGGCTTGTGCTACCATATCGATGAACCACTTCCCCTTTGAACTAAGTGCTCTCGCTCCTCGCCAACTATTGAGTTATCAACCTTGGTTCTAAAAATAGCATCATTTACATGTACGTACTCTGTACGGCTCCTCGTCTTCTTGGATCCTACATTGACTGTCTACTTCGAAAGCACAGATATCCAATACTTCTTCTCTCGCTCAGAGAATTATTCATCACTTCATGACTAAATAGGAGACAGACGTTAGAATGGGCGACATAGTAGTAGCCAACGATGGAAAGAAACGTGACGACAAAAGCTCGATAAAACCCAAGACGGAACCAGAGACTCCCTGTGACCATCAGCACAGTTCATATCCCTGGATGGCATGCTCTTGCTCTACCAACGCTTCTCCTACTTTGCAAAAAGAATCCCGACATCAAAGTCTTCCAACTGAGATAACGGAGCCTTTTGCTGCGAGGCAACCGTTGCAGGAATATCGGCATACTAGTCTTCCGGGTACACAATCGCAGGCTTTGGTACCGAGTCTCTCGTTACCTGGGGAGTCGTCGTCACAACCTTCAGTATCAAGTCTCTCGTTGCCCGAACAGCCACAACTACAGGGCTCACGAAATAGAAGCCATTCGGCTTCTCAACCTGAAGCCTCTGTATCGAATGTCTCGTTGCCGAGGGAAAAACCACATAAGCCAGTATTCATTCCACCACCTCAACATTACGGACGGTCGAATTCCTACCTACCACTAAATACTATCCCATCACCCAAAATTCATGTACGGGCTGTTTCATATCAACAGCCGAATATCATACCCTCAGCAGTCCAGCAATATGGTCGTCCCATTTCTTATCAGCACACAAGTACTGTTATAGCATCTCAAAACCACAATCCCATAACTTCGTACCAAGAAAGTCAAACAGTTTTTCCCATCGCCGAGTTAGAAGGTAGTCCAGCACCACCTTCTATGAGCCAATTCGCTCAAGCGTCTCGTCCCCAATCAGTACCCTTATTGTCATCTTCATTTGCAAACTATCATCCTCGGCCTCTCAATCATCACCGCTCTTTCATGTCAACATTGCCAGAACCGCAACCAGTAACAAACACTTACCTAAATCCCAATTTTCACTCTCAAATACAACCATATTCGCCATCAACAGTTTCATCCCTCTCACCACTCTCAACACCAGCGACAACCTACCTCCCAACCCCCATCCAAACCTACGCTTCTATACCACCACAACCCCCAATCCCTACCCTCCAACCGTACCCCTCACCCACACCCACCTATGTACCCATGGTCCCAACTCTCACACCCATTCAACCACAACACCTTGCCCCCCTCCTCCAGGAAATCCAAAACGTGCTGCTCCTCCACTTCCTCGAAGAAGGGGGCTGCTCACTCACGATTTCCGACTTAAAAGCTCACGCCACACAAGCCTTACAGCAGCAACTCAAGGCACCTATTATCCTCCAAAGCCCCGTGAGAGACCTGGAGACCGAGAGATGCGAGGAGTTTGAACGGGTAAGCGAGACGGTTGGGAGGTGTTTGGAGAGCATGGGGATTGAGGGGTGTGTGATGTTGGTTCCGGAGTTGGGTGGTGGAGGTGGACTTTGTGGGGTGCATGTTTTTCCTTCGTAGGTATGGGGGTAGTGGGATTGGATGGTTGAATAGATGGCTTGATGGTGGGAAGGGACTGGGTGGATTGGGTGGTAGATGTGTTCACCATTAAAGCTGTGGGAAGTGGGGAGAAATCCAGTCTATTCAGTTCGGATATATCCTAAGAAGGTTATCCTTACAATTGTACAAGTAGAATCAGACGAAACGGTTCAGCACCAGAAGCCAGTGCCACATATTGCTCAGTGAATTCTGACGATCAAAGATATTCAAGCCAGGGCGGGAAGGCAGGAAAGCTTGAAAATCACAGACATCTAAGTAGGTTAGAAAGCCAGGCAGTGGTCAAGCGATAGAGTTGCGGCAAGGTGCAGAGACCATGTATGTCCTGAGCGTAGGACGAAGCTCTCGGTTACTGAATAAGATTCAAAAGGGGTAGAAATGCTTAGCTGAGAACCCAAAGCTTAGTATATTTACATTCACTATCCCCTCGATGCCACACATGTAATCTTACGTTTCGATTTTTAAGTTTGTCGTATCCGTTTTCACCTTAGAATTTGCTTGCGATAAGTTAAATTTTGCCTTTGGAACAAATAAGCTACAAGAACGGCTTATTTTTAGAAAATCATCACTTGAATAGGAAATCGCAAACCTAAAAATCGAAACGTACTTTTGTGGCATCTAGGGGATATCATACAAGCCTCATCTACCAAATTTCAAGCCAATATATACAGAAAGTAAAATACAGCCAGAATGCGTCATTTCAGATAAAGACGTGGACACCCACGTCACGATCTCAGATAGACCAACATCAATCAGTGCTTTGCCACCGTCAACTTGACATTCAATTCCCTCTTCTCCCAGAGAAAGTAGACCTTCTGACCCTCCATCCAGTCCTGACTATCGTCGCAAAGACTCATGTCGAAGTGCCAAAGGAGACGACCGAGGATAGACTTCATCTCGACGTGTGCAAGATGCTTTATTACCATTAGATTCTGATTTTTGTATAATACTAACAGTTTCGGGGTAGAGGTTTTCTATGAGGGGAGACTTACCTGACCAACGCAATTTCTGCTTCCGAAGGAAAATGGTTGTAGAACTCCACGTTTGTCACCGGCGTACCGAGGGTCTTCTAGCCATCTCTCTGGGACGTATTTCTCGGGGTCGGAGAAGTTTGCTGCGGAGTGGTAGGCGCTCCACTGTTGAGAAAACCAGTTAGTATTGTTGCTCATGGCAATTATATGGAGTCTCAGGGATTCAGGAGGGGGGAGGGGCGGTTCTCGCGGAACGAAGAGCTTTGGATTCTCCAAAAGCAAATTATAACGAAAAAAGAAACACTAGAAGAACACGGACCTGATGAACACCAACTACAGTCTGCAAAATTGTCAGCAACAGCACGAAAGTGTACGAGGAGAAAAACTCACATCCTTGCAAATAAAATGCCCATCAATAACAACATCATACTCCGTCCTCCGCGGCAAAAGAATGGGTACAGGTGGGTAAATTCGGAACGCCTCCTGGATACAAGCTTGCATGTATTTCAACTGGTTAAGCGAGTTGAAAGTCATCGTTTTTGGATCCGGGTACGCCTCGCGGATCTCCTTGACGAGTCGTTCCATAATGTCTGGGTTTCGAAGCAGGTGATAAGTGATACCACTGAGCAATGTCGCGGTCGTTTCACTACCGGCTAAAATAAAGATGTTGGCTGTTGCGATGATTTCTTCTTTGCTCATTCCTTTTTCATCGTTGTGGCGGAGGATGTAACTTTTTTCTTGATTAGAATCTCTGTTTTAGATGTTGAGGGAAGATGATAGTTACCTCATGAAGTCGTTTCTGTCTGTTTTGGCGGCAAGTCGTCGTTCTGTTTTCTCTTCTGTGTAACGGAAATGTTTCAGTCGTGCTTGTTGGAGTTGAGGGACATGTTTGAGCAGTTTTGAGATAGGCCATCCGACCAACGGGTACGCGTTGATGATCATGAAAATACGAGCAACTTTGGTGGAATTGAAGACATTTGCAATCCAGTGATTGTACTCCTCTGTCTTTAGCGCGTCGAAGGGTTCCTGGAAGGTAAGGTCACCAATGACTATTAACCCCCTTGAAGTCAGCATCACAAAATCGAATAGTGTTATAAAGTTTGATGGCGACTCTGTAAAGGGGGATTTTTATTGGGAAACACATACTATCGAATGTTGTGAAGTTGTACCAATGCACGAGGTTAACTACCCCCTTGGTCGCTCCCTTAGTTTTCTCATAGAGCTTGCTGATAAGCTCATCAAAGTAGTGCGTGACCAAAGTCTCTTGCCCTTTTACTGCGGCATCAGAGAAAGCGTGGGCTACTGCACGTCTCATTCGTACATGACCGGCATCATCAGCAGCTAACACGGGATTAATAAAAAATATTATTCGGTCGGTCTAAGAAACTTACAGATAATGCTGTCAGCATTTCCTTGGTTGTCTGCCCTGTAGAAACTCCAATCTTTGGAAATTTGCTTCTTCCCCTGCCTAGAGCCGTAGATAGCTTGAAATTTGTTAGTGGAAATATTTGAGAGGATGTTGGGATTTTAATACCTAGCCATGCCTCTTCTGTTTATTCCCGTGACGTCAGCATTTTAAACTCGACCAATTTTTGGATCTCCAGGAGAGCTTTAAGACGAAAGAAGACAAGAAAACTCCCCCCACCGGCAGATTCTTGTCTTAATCGCCGGGGGGAATCCGAAAGAGGAAAGCATGACTCGGAGGAAACAAACCGTT
Organism: Hymenoscyphus linearis; assembly: GCA_900536425.1. NCBI lineage: Eukaryota > Fungi > Ascomycota > Leotiomycetes > Helotiales > Helotiaceae > Hymenoscyphus > Hymenoscyphus linearis. The sequence continues at coordinate 15,167 of UNPR01000057.1, read as the reverse complement.
GTTAAAAGAGACCGTATCAGGAGAAATTCGAACAGTAGGACCATATTGATCGTGCAGCTTCTTTACGGAATAAATATCGATGCCATTCCAAGCCTATAGGAGATGTCAGAATCAGAATTGACAATGCTATTTGGTAAAGTTTCGGGGCAGATTCGGGAAGAATATGCTTGATCCGATATCAAGAGCTCTGGGCGAAGATAAAGGTGCGAAGAGCACTCACTTCATAGTGTTTGACGAATTCGAACGCTGCTCGAAGTTTTGGTCCTGGAATTTTCGCTAAAGGGTGTAATGTGATGTTGTAAAGTGCAACACCCAGAGCGTAAATAACATACTAGAACAATTTAGTAACAATTTAGTGTAAACCTCCAATTTTGCTCACCGAAACACCAATTGCCCCCAAAATGGTTGGAAGCCCTACACCAGACAAATTTTCTAGATATTTTATTGCCGACATGACTAGAAGAGCAACTAAATTGACGCAGCTACGATGGCGAGCTGGTGACCATTAAGTATAAATACTCTGCTCGCATGAGTGGGGAAAAGATATTTTGCTTCTCGAGTAATGAAACCATCAGCCGAATTGAAACGCTCGCATGGCAGCACCGCAGCCAAATTTTGATTGGAGAAATATTTCGTGTTCGTTCTCGGTACAATCGAGGAGCATCCTACCTTATTAGTGCACGCCTACCTAAACCTTGTTACGATTGCCATTCCTATCTAGGGAGGCACTCTATTCACATATGCTGTACTAGACTGCTACTGGTTTGGACCGTAACACATTGATGGTAATTGGACGGTTAAATGCCCAAACCCTCGCGTGCTGCCTACCGATACTTCATCATCTAGTTTACCACGCATCATCGCCGGCTAAAAGCAGAATGGAGAGAAAACATGAGATAAAAACAATTTGTGGCTGAAGAGAAGCTCGGACGATCCTCCATATACCTCTAGCTGTACGGAGTACTAATATTTTACTTCGGTACTAATTCTTATTCACAGGTACCGCGGGCGTAACAACGGGAAAAGTGGACAATAAACTTCGGCATCTTTATCTGCCATAGGTAGTGTTTTGATCTGCATAAAAGTCATACGAAATAGGTTGGTGGCACGTAAATTTAAGTACCTGTATGCGTACTCCATAATCTTCTTTCTCCTTTTGCCATGCGCCATGCGTCGCCCCGGCCTCCAGGCTTGGATTGGAACTTGGAGGTGTCTGCGGGAGAGGTTCTCTTATCCTAGTACAAACGCTAAAATAACCTTGCTAAATCACCACGTTGTCAGACAAGTGATTTACAGTTGAATGGAACGAATGACTCGTGCGTAACCCCTCAGCAAAACTGATAATTGGTACATATAACAACGTATGATATTAAAAACTAGATTAAACTTGTACTGCCAATTCCCCTTCAAACTCCTGGACGTATAGAGGATTTTAATATTTAAATAAAGTGAGTGAATTGTGAGAGCGAGTAGTTTGAAGATGTTCAAAGTTTTCAGGTTGCCCGTGGTCAAGGTTTAGATGTCTGATCACGTGGTCTTCGGATCATGACATCCGCCCAAGCCGTAATCGTGTTCGTGTGAAGCCATGTGCCATGCCATTATTAGAGCTGTCACTTCGTAATCGTCTTGCTGTAAGTGGTAGGAGGTTACGTTAGGCACGTCAAACGCACGTTATTGCCACGTGATCAGGTGGACTGTCCTCCTAAAGATGTCATCGCTTATTGTTTCAACAGACAACCACAACCTAACGCCATGACTAGGACTCGTCGACCTATCTTCTTAAATCAATTAGCACTTTCATGGACTTCTAAACCTTCAATGCGTAATGCAGAAGCCATCATCAATTTCCACCGTAGCCTACCGAATTACTCGGTCACGGACTTGCATTCTCTTGACGTCGTCGCTAAAGAAATAGGGGTCAAGAAGTTACTACTAAAGGACGAAACATACCGACTTGGACTGCCATCTTTCAAAATCCTTGGGGCATCATGGGGAATTCACCAAGCCATCACCAAACAAGCCGGTCTTCCCTTGAACACGACAGTGGAAGAGCTGTCCGCAGCAGCAAAGGAACTTTCGATTGAACTTTTCGCTGCAACTGATGGGAATCATGGTAGAGCAGTTGCTAGAATGGCTCGCATACTTGGTCTCTCAGGCACGAGGATATTTGTACCGAGCTCCCTAGATTCTTCGACTCGAGATCTTATCTCACAGGAAGGCGCTGAAGTGATTGTCGTTGATGGAGATTATGATACTGCTGTAAGGAAAGCAGAATCCCAAGCGAGAAACAACGGTGGTATTTTGATTCAAGACACTGCTTTTGAGGGTTATACTGAGATTCCACAATGGATCGTGGATGGATATTCGACCTTGTTAGTGGAGATTGAAGAGCAAATACCAGGGTATGCAGATGTTATTGTTGTTCCCATTGGTGTTGGCTCGCTTGGGGAAGCTGTCGTGTCGCAGAGTAAATTGGAAGGTCGTTCAACCTCCGTATTGACTGTGGAACCAGATACTGCAGCATGTCTGTACAAGAGCTTGAGAGCTGGACTTCCCATACCTATCAAGACAAGTCATACGATTCAGACAGGTATGAATTGTGGCACAGTTTCCTCTTCTGCTTGGCCGATTCTGAAAGCTGGGGTTGATGTAAGTACAACTGTGTCGGATTACGAAGTACACCAAGATGTTCAGTATCTTCAATCCGTCGGTGTCAGAGCGGGACCATGCGGTGCTGCTCCTCTGGCAGGTTTGAGGCACGTTGCTCGTTCGAATCCGCGTACCTTGGGCTTGAACGAGAATTCAGTCGTTGTTCTCATATGTACTGAAGGAGCTCGGGAATACGAAATTCCCAGAAGTGTATTTGAGGACTTCCCAGAAGCTGAATCTCGGAATGCTGCTGGCATCAGTTCATCTAAAAGCAGAACCACTGATGGAATGAAAGAGGATCAGTATATTGCTGCATGGTTGGAGCATCGTGATATGGAAGTTCACTGGATCGAATAGATCGCGTGTTGACAGAAAGTATAATTCTCTTTTACGAAAAACAAGTTCCCCCATTACGTCCCAAACACGCACTTCTATTTTCCAAGTCTAGCACTAGCGGGTGTAGCTCCCGGGAAATAAGTTACAGGCACAGTAGGAATAGCAATGCTAGCAGTAATTCCCACTCCCTCCGTCAACTCCTCTGGCATGGTTCTCACCTTATACGCAGGAACATTCGTAATCGTCTTTGTTACTGTGTTGTAACTTTTGAAATCGGACTTGGCACCGTTCAAACATTCGGCTCCATTTCCATAAGCATTTGCGCATTTATGTAGGATCGATGTTCCCACTTCTGTCCCAACTTTGAAATCCGAGATTTGGATATCGTGGCAGGGTACGGCGGAGGGACAGAGGAGTTGGATTGGGGCTCTTTGAACGCCATCGGAGGCTGTGCCGCTCCATGAGGAGAATGTTAAGTTGTAATAGAGAACCCCGGAACCGGCAGCGCTGGACTGGGCCCAGTTGCCGTCAATATTGAGGGTGTAAGCGTTAGAGTGACCAACAAAATTGGAGAACTCGGAGTTGGAGAAGGAGCCAGAGCCGCCGTTTGATTTGATCATCAACATTTGGTTTGCTCTTTGGGTGTAAATGTTGTTATATTTGACGTATGAGATATCTAGGATGTGGTTAGCGATCGTCAATTATTGAATGAGGTATGAAAGAACCAAAACTTACCAGTACCGGCACCGAGAGAACCAATAGCACATCCGCCACTCCAGTTGCAGAATACGTTTTCCACAAGAATGTTCTTAGCAGGGCTCTGTTATTAGAAATGGATTAGCTATAGCTCAGTTTAAGGATATTGATCTCCTTACCTTGACGGTAACACATTCATCTTTGTTTGTCACTTCAACATCATGAACATGGATGTTCGTTCCCCAGATATCGATTCCATCGAGACCACCTTCATTACCTCCGCGGATGATCATGTTGTAAACTTCGCCATTTCTGCAAGTGTCCATGGTAAAATGGAAAGCGGGAGCTGAAAAGTATTAGCGAGCAATCGCTGTTGGTGAAGGGAAAGGTGATATATACAGTCAACCAAAGCAAGATCATGGACGGAGAAGTTTGTAACATCATCCAGACGAAGAATACGTGGTCCATAAGTTCCAGCTTGATAAAAAGGTTAGCTATGTAGGATGATTGGTAGGATGCAAACAAACCTTTGTGGAATGTATAGCCATAACCCTGTACTGCACCCTTCGAAGTGCTACTGTACATTTCAAAATCGGTAGTGTGTCTGATGTAAATCATGTTGCCACCAGCTGTACTATAATCCCGTCCAGTCAATGACAGCTCCAGGGAAAAGAGAAAGCGAACTTACCCAGTACGATAAATTATACCGTCCAAATTGATAGAAACAGCAGTTCCCCCACTCAAAGTGGCCCAAGTAGACATCCCATAATCGCCAGCTGGAATATAAACTACAACTAAATCAGCATTAAGTACCCTTAACATCATCTTATCATATACTAACCTTGGCCACCAGATTTACACGCAGCCCACGCGCTGACAATCGCAGGTCCAATATCAGAAGTCGTCGAAGCTTTCGCTCCATAATCAAGAACATTGCAAACCTTAGTAGCAGCCTTGTGGTCCCTAGTAGTGGAAGGTCCAACAGCCCCCGAAAGTTGTGCAGTTCCACTGCTCACGAAAAGAACGCTCGTAAGAGCGAAGGTAGAGAGTTTCATGGTTGAATTGGTAAAGACTGAACTGGGAAACCTAAAACAGATACCCGAAATCAAGAAAGATATGCGTATCTGTTGCCAGGTACTTGTTTCAGTGGAATTGAAGGGAGATCAAAGTAGCTGCGGGAAAGGTTTGTATTGCGGTGGACTTCTAAGTCCCTAGGCTACTGAGATCTATTTAACTGCTAGCGCCTGCTAGCGCTGGGGCCAACTACCCCGCTTTATCCCTCTCGTGTGTAACCTTGTTTTGTAATGACTATTAGTGAATGGAAACAAGCAGTCAGGTACCTGACCTGACAACAGTATCTACAAGAAAAGAAGGACAAGGGTGAAAAATAAAGGGAAGAGAGAAAGAAAATAAAGATGGACATCGTAGTGATACAAGTTCGAAACCATTAAAATTGGAGTTCACATCACGGTTGGAAACTCATAATTACGCCGGTAACACAACGTCAAAACGGGGGGTCTAGAATCGAGAAGGAAGAATCACATGTTTACAATAAAGGACGGAGGAAGAAACCAGGGAGAAAATCATGTTATTTCCGGGTTGTGAGTGCCAGAATGCGGCTGATAACCTATCGGAGATTTCATGGGGAGATCAATGATAATCAAGCAGTAACAATCATCGTTTAGAGATTCGCGAAGGTGCATATTTGATAAGCCCAGCAATTATATCGCACTAATACATTCGGGGGGCTCGGGGAAGGGGGAGAAGTTCGGCAAAACAAGGGCCCACAAATCATTTCTGTATTTTATATCCCACTAATAAGCAAAACCCAGCACGCAGCGATTGAGTAGCGCAAACTAGCTCCATGGCCTAACGGTTATGGTGTGAAACAAGCCACCTGCGTACCCAGAAGACACTAAGGGCCCACTCTTACTGTAATAAACCCTGGGGCCTCGTTAAACGTACCCCTAGAAAGGTATGTCTCCTACTTTGTTGAAGGTTGAGGTTAGTCTCTACGTACGGGTAGAGAGGTGGTCCTGGCCTAAGGGTACAGGACTATTGGTTTTGCCAGTTGAACTTTTGGTTGAGTTTTAATTCTTTTTTTGGGGATTTTTGACCCTTTTTAGATGTTTGCTAAGCGAGATGACCTGCGAGGTAGTAAGGCAGCGACACTCTTATCGCTTGTCTCTTGTCTGGCGATACATTCACTTCCAGAATAATAATAAAAAGTTGTATAAGCTATCTTCTTCTACCCTGTATAATTTTTAAACACAACTTCAAGCGATCAACAAGGATAATTTGTGGAGGTGAATAGTCAGTCGGGTGCAACTTGAAACAGATCAACAACGTGGAGAATTGATTTCCAGGATTATGGGATATAAATCTTGTAAGACCCAGACATCAGATTTGATTGTTAGTTGATCGTAGAACGTTGTTAACATTGTTAACACTGTTAACATTACCAGATCTTCGTCGGAATGAAATGAATGACCGTACTCAACACAAGAGTATTAAGTACATGTACTTTGTATGATAAGCTTCAGACTCGCTTTTTCTGAATCGCAATTCAGACCAAAATGTCTGATCCTAAACAGCCAATCGAGATTGCTAAAAGTGACAATCCGATACTTCCGTGTGGCCTCTGAAAGCGCGAGGCAGCCGAAGAATGTGTAATTGAAGTGGCTACCGCCAGTGGTGCCATCGCACCAGATATCTATGTTACAGTATTGGCTGGCACAGTAATTTCTGTTAGTTGTGGCAAGCCTGAGGAGGGTAAATCTATTGGTGATAGAACAGTGGAAGTTTCCAAAGCTCCACCGACTGCTTGATATTGAGTGTTGACAGAGGTAGAAGTTACATAATCAGTCACAACGGTCTGGATACTCGAGTAGATGGTGACGGGATATGTATAGGTACTGGAGGTAGTCAAATAAGGTATCCAAATCATTAAGAAAGATTTGACGACCGGGGTATGGAGTGTAAAAATGAATGTCTCGCTCATCTGGACCCATACTAGCTTGAGCAGTTGCTGTGCCTAAAGAAGCGACCGTTATAGAACACCAGCTGAATTTGACTGAATCATAGTTGTCTGTATATTTTTAGCATATGTGATATACAATAGAGACGGGACTACCCACCGATGTTACAATCCCGACTGAAGTGGTTGTATAAGTCTCTATATTGTCTTCAACTTTGAAATCCATTCTCCAATTTCACTGCACTAGAAGGAAACTATTGACAGCGGCTGTTGCACATCATATGCATCTTTTCTGGGAAAGAGTCTGTATAGCTGCTCCAATAACACGCTCATTTCAATCCACCTTTAAAATGCTGGTGAAGCGGATAGCGAAGCCGTGAAACTTCGTGTCGTCGATTGGGAAGCTGACACCTCGTTCTGTAACTCAGAATATTTGCCCGTATATAGGACCCTAAAGGCAACAATCCCAGATTCTAATTGGAGCCTCGACGGAGATCAGAGATTATGATGCTTGAGTTTGGTTTGGCTATTTCATGCAGGAATACTCCGGGGGTGCTCATCTGCTTCCCCGCTCCCGCCTCCCCTAATTCTTTAACCAACAAAGCCCTCCAATAAGTGCTACGTCTGTCATGGTCCTATAAACACTGCAACCGTTTCTCATCAAGATGCTAATAAGCGACGTCCCAGAAAAAGGAAGAACCGACTATCAATCAATCTATCTTATCAAATTCTACAACACCCAGGCTTCTAACTTCTTCATCGCCTTTCGTGAACGTACAGCGTTCCTCCGTTCCACGGACACCCCTTGGCTTCAGCTTCAAAGCCTCTTCTATGATCTTGAAAAGCCTGACACGGTTGGCCAATTCCAATGGTGGGTCGATGAAATTTGTTTTTCTGACGTAGAGTAACTCAATCATGCTCCCCATAAAGCTTTGAATCGCCTCTTCTCGAAATTGACCGCGCGGCACTCGGGAACCCAGTGTAGCTGTTCTTCGAGCTTCTTCAACAAACGGCTCCTCTCTTAGCAAACGGCATAGCGATTTCCAATCCCAACAATAGCCGGCTCTTTTTAATTCGTCATCCTTTTCACGGCATTCTCGAGCATTAAGGTCAAATATAAATGGGACGACGTCTCCAGCTATCAGCATGTTTCGCCAAATGATTTGATCGGCCGATATCAAGTTTCTGAAAAAGGGGTTAACACGACCAAGTCGTAAAATGGACCGAAAGGGGAGGTATGATATTATTAGCTGAATCAACTCAATCGGAAGAGTTTCCAGACGTGAATCCCAAGTTCCATTGACCGCTTGCCCAGTGATGGGTACGCGGTGGAGGTTAGAGACGATATACTCTGTTAAGTTAGGGATGTCGAAGGGATCGCAAAACAAAAAATACCACCCTCTCATATCTCCACGGATATCTCTCCAATACCTACGCATCCCATAATACCCATGAGGATACTCAATTCCGAAAGTATCGAGACACGACTGAGGTGACAATATTTCTGGCAGCTCTCCAAGACAATCACGAACCTCGTCCAGAGCATAGTAAAATGTCTGAATAGCAACCGAACTCGGAACTTTCTCTTCAAGCTTGACTTCCAGTTTTCGCCGCAATATGTACTCGACGAACGATAGGCAACCGACGTGGATTGGGTAGAAAGACATCATGAGTTCATGCAAGCCCTCAGAGGTGGTCGGAGGAAGTGGGCATACATTCTTGATGTTCACTATTTCACCACCGTCAAGCGTTCTGAAATAACTCTCCTGGTCACTATTCCTCTGGTCCTCTGCCTCCTGTTCTGACCTACCTTTATGTCAGATTCTTTCCAAGGCTATTTACATCAAAACGTGTGCTTACATTTCTTCAAATGCATTTGAACCCAATGTGAAATAACTTTGATTGACCCACTGCCAAAGTCAGCCAAGTTTTACATCAGCATGTAGTACAAGATATATATGGTGTCATATATGCTCAAAAAACAGGACGATCCGTATACATACTTCTGGCACCACCTCAAAATCTTCACACCTCATACTAATACCATGCACGTTGATTCCACAAACACAGCAGTACATCGTGGCGGGAAGTGTACCCGTGAAGTCTAGATATGTTTCCGAAAGGCCGTGGGAAGTGAAAGTTTTGAATAAAATGTAGTTAAGTCACAAAAGCGGAATTCTGGGGCTGCTTGATTTTCTCATTGATATCAAGGTCCTTCTTCGCCACATGCGCGTTCGTGTTTGGGTAGTACCTGCCTGTGTACAAGACATTCCGCAACTTTTGCTCCGGGTTCAAAAGGTCGCAGTTTCTAGATTTGTGCTCACCTCGTCAGTTTACAGCGTTTTTTCCTGGTCTAGTTCCGTAACTTAGTGTCTTTGGCATATGCTTGAGTAGTCGTGCCTTCCGTCTCTCTGTGTCGCTCGTCAAGACGGCACAGGATCAAGGTAATTGGAAGTATTGTTTTGGCTTCAGAATTGCGAACACCGAGTATCTATGAGACTGCCAAGGTGAGAACTTCAACGGTAACATTATACGCTCTTACAAAATGATGTATTGACACAAGCCGTTAAGCGATACTACAGCGAGATTGCTGAACGGTGTAAGCTTAAGCTTAATCTTACTAGGCTTAGTAGTAACAGCAGTTTTGATAATTACCTAAAGACGTATCGCTGTCTATATTTATAGTAGATAGAGGTTAGAAGGAGATCCGTTTTCTTTTTCGTCCTAGAGGTAGATAAAACAGCTTAACAGCTATATAAATATCGAATGTCTATGGTAATTAATATTATCAAGCGTAGGATTAAAGAAAAGCTTAACTTATGTAGGGTCACGTACACCAACTTATATCCGTTTACTACGTGAGAAGGTATTAAGTGCCAACATACCAACACGAGATCCAACCGGTGACGAGACTCTTGTTAGACCACCTGACCCAACACAATAAAAGGAGCAGGCTGCCATTATCTCTCTACCTTCATTAGATGGAATATTCTCGTTTATAGAAAGGATACTGTTGTCAGGTGCCTTGTTGTCAGGTGCCTGACTCGGGTTTCCATTCACATAGGAGTCGTCTGAATCATCAGGGCTAGGGCTCACTTATGAGTCGCACTTGCCTGGTAGCAATGCGGGGTCATCTAGAGCTAGGGCTCACTTATGAGTCGCACTTGCCTGGTAGCAATGCGGGGTCATCTAGGGCTAGGGTATAAATAGTCCCTGAGTTAGTACGTAGCTTAGAACTCTACCGCATTCGACACTGATTTCCTGCAACTTTGATACTCTGGCTGTTCCACTGATAACACGTACCTAGCAATAGATACTAATCTGTGAACTTCACTTCACTTCCCTCCAAATACCCGAGAATGGGGCCGCAGTACGACTCGAGTCCGTTCAAGATGCTCTCGCCACTTGAATCCCTACCTGCCGAGTTGTTAGAGAAGATCTATCTCTATGACACCAACATTGCATTCCCTCGCTCAAGTCCGATTATTGGCAAGAAGCTGAGTAGCGACTTTATATTTTTAAAGACTACAATTGCGGCTTTTCGACCGACTTGGGAGCAGACTTGGGAGCAGCAACTGGAAGGTGATAGTAGGTACAATACTACTCTACTAGAAACTGGTAACTAACAAGAGTTAATATAGTACGTATATACGATCCTGAGAAGAATGATGAGGAGTCTTCCGAAGATGATGCCCGGGTTATCGAGTTACAGGTAATATAAACTCGTGAGCTTCTGCCCCGAAGAGAACTATGCTAATACAGCATCCACATAGACTGAGCTTTTGAAAATCCCGCGTATGACACCGAAACTCCTGTTCGACGCAAAACAGTCCTGGGCTCAGGAAACTTCACCAGAAGAAGTCATTGGAGAAAAATGTTAGTTCCTTCGTTTTGGGTTCTTTGAAGCCCCTCCACACAGGTTGACTAACCAGCCCCAGGGTGCGGAACAACAATTACTTTCATGCGCAATTTCGACATAGAGTATGAAATGTTCATTGGTCATTGCATGGAAAAAGATCCAGAGGGCAATCTATATCTTAAAAGGCACCCATGTAGGCGAGTGATCGACTATCGTGTTCCGATACCCCAGAGCCTTATTCTTGGGGATCCAAGCGAGGCACAGAAGAAGCTCCTCTTTTTGCTTGTAAATTCCGGTGCTCGGATTCGGCGTGAGGATCTAGAACCGGAAAACAGCAAGGTAAGTTTCATGACCCAAGGTTTCTCTTTTTCTGGTGTTGACGTATGTAGGTCATTGTTGCTGCCTTCAAAGAAGCAATCAGACTTGGAGATACCCAAATGATGACGCTCCTATTTTGGGCCATACCACCAGGAGCCCGCCATCGATTCCTTAATTTATACCTCGTCATTTGGGCTTTACATAATGCAACTGGGAACAAGTTGAGAGTCCTGATTCGCCTTTTCCATCTTATACTATACGGACTGTCTTTTGAACAGGCATCTCCATTAATTGACAGTTTAAGTATTGTACTCGAACATAAAGAGCGTTATGAAAAGGGAGATAATTCGCTGTCTGAGGTGATTAAGGGATTAAAAAGCTCTCAAAACTTCCAGGTGTCGATGTGGTATTATAGTTAGCCTAAGAATCTAAAAAAAGAGAAGATTAATTCAAAGAATCTAAATTCTCAAATTAGTCGATCTCTTATCTAACTAAAAACATATTTCACTATAAATAAAGACTTAACTTTTATATACTCCAAGGCCAACTAGTATGAAATCCCAATCCCTATTCTTGACCAAAAAAACCCACAACCCTTAAATCAACAACAACAACAACACTAACTAACTATACACCCCCTTCTTCAACACAAAAACCCTATAATATATCCACCAATCAATCACCTCACACAACCTTACACACCCCTCACTCTTCCAAATCAGCCAGTCTCCTTCAAAATGTCACACTCTTACTATTAAACACGCAATATGTAATAAATCCATAACTAATTTTCATCCCATCGAGATTTCTTCATACTTCTAAGGAATTTCTCACCGTAATCTTTTTTTAAATGCCATAGCTTTAAAAGCTTTTACAGGCTCTTGAAAAGTTCCGAGGTGGGATATACAATGAAACGAAACGAAACCAGAACCCAAGGTGAGGTGAGGTACATGTTATCACGAGATATTATATACGCCTATATAGGTACCATTGTACCTAGGTAGCTAGGTGGGTAGTTCTTGTGATTTGTTGTGATTTGTTGTGATTTGCTGTGACATGTATGATATGACTGGTAGGATGATAGGATGAGGTATTTGAGACATGTCGTAGAAGGAGAAAGTATTTTGAAACCCCCAAAAAACAAAAAAAACATATCTCGTGCCTCTCATCCTGAAATTCTCTCCCTGAGCCCTTCGAGCTCATTATTTCCTAGCACCACAAGAGATGAGTTTATGTCCGAAAATATCGTGTTTGAAAACTTGTATTATAACAACAATTTCGTAAAGTATATAACAAGGAAGAAGACCTGAAAAGTCTTATGTAAAATCCTATTCAAATACATTTCAACCCCCTTACCCTTCCTTTTTAGATCATAATTTCGAAGCGGGTGGCTCTTTCTTATCTTCTTTTAATCTTACCACGCCCTACAACAGTTAGTCATTAATAGTCCAGGGTAGAAATCACAAGCGAAAGGAAGAAGAAGAAGAAAAAAACATACCTCTTGAAAACAAGTAGCAATCAAAGTCCCATCAGCAGAAAAAATATGCTGCTGCACAACCCCCCTCCCCTGTCCACTCCACGGACTCGTCATCTCAGAATACATCCACTCATCCGCCCTAAACTTCCTCGGCTCATGAAAATAAATACTATGATCCAACGAAACCATCATTCCCACCTCCGGCTGCTCATCCGCCTTCTTAGCATCAGGATGTAATCCCTCAGATATCTTCCATTTCTGAATATATCTCTTCATATGTTCCATTTCAGGACTCAGATTCTCACCCTCGGGAGGATTTCCAAAACGCCAAATATTATTGATACGTGAAACCGTCCCGATGAAATAGGAATCCGACATATAAGCCAAAGCACTAAGATGCGCCTGATGACCACCCGCCTCACTGATTCGTCCCCGGGCTTTGATCCACTGTCTCGGTCGCTTCTTATGGATATCCGTACTATCCTTATTCAACATCTCAATCCGACGACACATAAACGGACTATGACCATCCAAATCCTCATCTTCTTCATCTGGGGGCGGTAGATGTTTCCCAGGTAACGGTACAGCATGTTCCACCGTTTTATCTCCCCCGCTGTTTTCCCTCGTAAATGACATGGTGGTTGTGAAGATGGCTTTTCCTCGTTGGCGAGCTTGAACGGTGCGCGTTGCGAAGGAGCGTCCTTCCCGAACGTGTTCGACGTAGTACATTACTGGTATTGTTGCGTCGCCTGCTAGTACGAAGTAGCAGTGCATGCTATGGACTGTGAAATTCGCGGGGACGGTTCGTTGACCTGCTGCTAGACATTGGGCGATTACTGCGCCTCCGTATATACCACGAGCTCCGGGTGGGTGCCATAGTGGACGAGTATTGGTGAACATGTCCTAGGAGAGGAAGTTAGCACATGTCTGGGAATGGAGGCTTGCTGTCCTTGCGTCTTCGAGTATTTTCGGCGAATGCTCAGACGGAAAGAAGAGAAACTTACAGGTCCAATTTGCTTGAGTTCTGTGAGCTCCAATACATTTTCAATATCTGATTTAGATGGATCCAGAGGAGGTGGTCTAACGAGGGTCCTTCGATCTGCCATTGTCTCAGGTGGGGGGGTTGAGGAATGTTGTTAGACGGCACGGCACGTTTTATGCTGATAATAATAATTGAGCTGGCGGACTCTGCGAAGATGAAAAACAATCCAAGAGCAAGAGGTATTTTATGATTTGCAAACTGTAAGAAATGCACGACGCATATGCAACCCCCCTTTTGTCATTACGAAGTGGCGGAGTACTCGAGTAGGTAAATTGGACTTTATCAAACCTCGGCTCGGTGATATGACGGCGCGGGCACCAAGTCCCTCGAGTGAGCCACTCAGGGGTGCTTACATAATACCGAAATCCCATATCCCCGAAGACAAAAAGTTTTGTTAACCCCGAAAGTTTTCTTACAATTCTCGGAATCGATTAAACGGTACTCATGCACGCATAATATTATGCGCGCATAACTACGTGACCCACCCACACACCCACACCATCCCCACCTAAATAGCCTGCTTACATAATACCCGTACAAGGACTTGACCAAATACTGTACCAAAAAATTAAAGGTAGTACTACAAAATGCCTCTGTCTCCTACATCACACGTGACTAGTAGTGCTTATGTTAGTAATAGTAAGTAAAAATTATTATTCTAGACAAATTTATTCTAGATAATATTTTGTAACTAGAAATGCTATATATAACTATAAGTTTAAAATTAATCTAGTTATATTATAAGTCACGTGGTACGTAGTACTTAGAGAATTCCAATGTTCTTTGGTGAAATATTTAGCTAAGTCCATAAACGAGTACCTTAAAGGGGAGTGGGGGATTTATATGACCGTTGTAGGACCATGCAGGGATAGTCTCAGCATTTGTGACCATTTCTATATTATGACGGTTGTATGACCTTCCTAGTGCCCTCACAAAAATATGACAGTATTTATCTGTAATAGTCCTAAGGACGATAACAAGTATCCGTGACTATAACCTGTTATAATAGTATCTACATATAATGGTCGCTTATATGGTAACAAAAAACTGTGACAATAACTAGGTGTGATAGTATCTATTTATAACAATTCTACATATGGTCATACAGATCGTCACCAGTCCGTCACCAGTCCGATTCATGGTCACCAGCAGGTCATAGCACCATCTTGGCACCATAACAAAATTTTAAGCCTATCACACCCTCTATTGGTTGGTATACATGCACTAGTAGCTAGCTCGCTCTGCTTTTAGTTGTATGACGTCAATTCTGCTATTCTAATAGTCTTATACACTTAAGTCCTTAACTAAAACCCAAGTGCAGGTGGATGGACAACCTAGTCACGTGACTAGGTTGTCACATCCACCTGCACCCTCTGTATACTACAATTCCCTGCTATTAATCTCTGTGTGCCATTATTCCCTGCCAACTATTCCTTGTAGCATCAACCATGTAAACCTCTCGTACCTCGTATAATGTTATTGCGTAGAATGAAGGACTGGGTGTAGGAGGGAAGCAATCCTATACAAGTATTAGAAGTCTGTCTATTAAGGAGCTGGGACAGGCATTATTACGTACCTTGATTTGTGTATACTCGTACAACCTGTGAGAGATTATAAAGAAAGTTGAGATATTTGTTACCTTGTGTGTAAAGAAAGAAATTTGAGTTACCTACCTGCTTTCCTTACTGTCACGAATCACGTGTTCACGTGATACTTGTCATAATAAGAGGCGCAACCCTCGACAGGCACATCCAGGTCTCTTATAGCAAATAGGGATCGCTTAGGATAGCTAAGCGATCCAAGGATTTCTATT